>VSMD01123582.1:0-185770 GCA_008750895.1 Mirza zaza
AGTCTCACTTTATTGCCCAGGCTAGAGTGAGTGCCATGGTGTCAGCCTAGCTCACAGCAACCTCAAACTCCTGGGCTCAAGCGATCCTGCTGCCTCAGCCTCCCAAGTAGCTGGGACTACAGGCATGCGCCACCATGCCCAGCTAATTTTTTCTATATATATTAGTTGGCCAATTAATTTCTTTCTATTTATAGTAGAGATGGGGTCTCGCTCTTGCTCAGGCTGGTCTCGAACTCCTGAGCTCAAACGATCCGCCCACCTCGGCCTCCCAGAGAGCTAGGATTACAGGTGTGAGCCACCGCGCCCAGCCAATAATTCTTTATTATGATATATTTACCACTTCAGTACATTCATTACCTACCTCTTGCCGTGGGAGATGGGTACTTTTGTTAGAGGATTCAGCTTAAGTTTTGCTTTAATTTCTGAAACTGCCATGTGGCCAGTGACTCTCGCTGGAATTCAGAAAATATAATTAATAATCAGCTCACCGATTAATTTCTTTATATTCTTTTGCAACTTTTTCAGCTCAAGGCCTAGAGTTTGAAAAGTCTGGGGCCTTACAGAATAGTAATACATGCAAATTCAAGTTAGAGGTATGTGCAAATTAGGAAGCCATGTGGAATCCAACTTTATTGTGTATTGTTCCCAGATCTCTTAAGAAATTTCTTGCCACTGGCGCCCCCCCCTTCAAATATTATCACACTGATCCTGTATAAAAAGAAATGCTAAGTGAAGTAAATCAGACACAGAAAGACAAATACTGTATGATCTCGCTCATAAGTGGAATCTAAAATAGTCAAACTCACAGAAGCAGAGAGTAGAATGGTGGTTACCAGGGGCTAGGAGGAGGGGAATATGGGGAGATGTTGGTCAAGGAGCATAAAATTTGAAGATGAATAAGTTCTGAAAGCCTAATGTACAGCATGGTGACTATGGGCCACGATACTGTACTGTGTACTTGAAATCTGTAAGAGAATAGTGTTAACCACACACGCATGCGCACACACGCATACACCGATGGTGACTATGTGAGGTGACGGATGTGTTAACTAGCTTGATTGTGGTGATTATTTCAGAATGCATACATATATCAAATCATCAAGTTGTACACATTAAATGACAAAAATGGTGCCATGTGATACAGATAAAGCATCCTAGAAATATGCGGGAAAATGTTACTTGAAGATAAAATTTATTTATGAAATCAGTAGAATATTTCAAGTCACAATTGACAAAGAATAAAATGTTACACTATTTCTAAAATATTTGCCTGCTAGTTTATATCTTAGATTCCTGCCTGGCGGTAAGTAGATTTTGCCACAGTTTCCTTCTGGTAGACCCATCGCTGCCCTGTCATTTCTCATGAACGAACTGGTATTTTTTAAAAGTAGGAATAGGGGTGGGATATAATGCTGTTTTGCTACCCCAGACTATGCTGAATGGACTCTTTAACTACTATGGCCCCTAGCCCTCCCTTTTCACTTCTGCATAGTTTGAGAAATAGGGCCTATGGACCAGAAGCTGGCTTGGTAGGGCTTCTGCCTTTGTTGGTTTTTATCTCTCCAATTAACTTTTAAAATGTAGAGTGTATTAGGTGGTTTACTGACAAGAAAACTAGGTTGTGGACTTAGGAATAATGGACACTGAACACTATTAAACTATGAAGAAAAAAAGTCTCTGAATGTTAGAATTTGATCAATTTTTCCCAGGTCTTTACCTCAGAGTGTGAAAAGCAGTTGTTTTTAAACAACTTAATTACAAGTGGTCAACATCTGGAATCCTACCACAGAGCTGGGAACTCCGGAGAGAGTCAACAATTTCGGCATTTGAAAGGTCCTGTGAAATCATCCTCGTGGCTAAAAATAATCATTATTTAAAAAAAAAATACCTTCAATCTCTCATAGATTATAGATTTAAAAAAAATGAGTCAGCATAGAATCCTACAAAATCCTGATATTTACCTACTTTTAAGCTGTGCTACTTACCACTTCTGGGCTTCAATCAGATCAAGAATCCAATAAAGGGTTTGTTCCATCATACAACTGTGACCTCATTCCCTGCTCAGGCTCAGGCCAAGGGAGAGAATGACTCGTGTAAGCTCTTTCCAGCCTTAGAGCGAATGTGTTTTCAATGTAGGTCATTCAGCATCCTTGGGGTATATGAGCATGTGAATTACAGAATAAGAACAGTTGGACACTGTCTAGATTTCAGGGAAGGAGAAGAATTTTTTTTGTTTTAAATTCTGTATTAATATATTTTCATTAGTTTTTTGTTTTAAATTCTGTATTAATATATTTTCATGTTAATATATTTTCATTAGTGAGTTGAAAATTGTTCAACTAAAACATATTTACCCAGCTGCCTTGACTGAATGGTGATTAAGAATCAATTGATTAACTGTTTAAGCCTAGAAAGACAGTAAAAAAATCAAACTCTCATATGCTTGTAGTCTTTAGCATTATTGTGAAAAGTGACTTAAAAGGAGCAATTATAGAAAAGATTGCTTGTTTTAAGCAGATACTGTAGTATTCATGTTATGACATGTCTCATGGCATTATAAATCCTCTAGCACAAGTTAGGAGTGTCTTTATTTTTTTATTTTTTTGAGACAGAGTCTCATTTTGTTGCCCAGGCTAGAGTAAGTGCCGTGGTATCAGCCTAGCTCACAGCAACCTCAGTCTCCTGGGCTCAAGCGATCCTACTGCCTCCGCCTCCTGAGTAGCTGGGACTACAGGCATGCGCCAACATGTCCAGCTAATTATATATATATATATATATATATATTTTTTTTTTTTTTTTAGTTGATCAATTAATTTCTTTCTGTGTTTAGTAGAGATGGGGTCTTGCTCAGGCTGGTTTCCAACTCCTGACCTCCAGCAATCTGCCCGCCTCGGCCTCCCAGAGTGGTAGGATTTCTATAAATAATTTACTTGCTTTATTTAGAGCTGTAGAATTTGATACAGTTAGATTATTGTGGCCAAGCACAGATACCTCTGGCACCCAAGGCTTAGCTAATTACATAGTTGGGCCCCCAAAAGTGCTTCAGGCTTCACTTAGTGGCAGGAGACGTTGCACTAGAAGTTACCTATTCCTGCTCAGGGGGTTTGTTCATTATGAGAATAATCTGACTTTACCCTAGTCTTTTCATACTTGGTACATGGCTTCCCATTCTGTTCAGGGACATAAAGGGAAGGTTTAGTTTACAAATTAACTGAATATTTACTAAAAGCCTACTATGTTAAAGGCTCCCAAAATTTAAAATGGGGATAATGACATTTCCTATTGGATGGGGTTGTTGAAAAGTAGAATTTTTAAATTATTATTTTAAAAAATCTTTAATTGGGTAAAATACACTGGAAATAAAATTTACCATATTATCCACTTTTAAGTGCACAATTCAGTACTGTCTTATATATTCCCATTGTTGTGCAACCAATCTACAGAACTTTTTCATCTTGAAAAACTGAAACTCTGTGAAGGCCAGAGTGGAGTTCTGAATGTTTGCCATCAACTGACAGAAATATTAGCAGGTCTTGAAGTTGTTCATATACGAATGTTATTTCTACTTTATCATGCTTAGGTAACTGAAATTCGCCTTTATTCCTTAGCAAATAGAAATGGTGAAATGGAAATTTGGAAAAAAAAAGATATTTAAGTGAGAAAAATAACATTATGCTTATGTCTAGTCATATGAAATTTGAATGTGAAAACTTAAATGACAGTAGTATATGTTTGAATGCATAGCATGTGTCAAGATGGTATTAGAAATAAAATTTGTTTCCTTAATACCCATATCTATAAATAAAACTTATAAGCAGAAATTGAGTATTATTTAGTGAATCTTTTAAATAGACGCTAGTGTTTGAAATTTCTAAAATTACAAAACATACTTTAAAATGTATAAAATTCACTGTGTACTTCCCAGAGTAAAATGTATTTTGGTAGCAGCGAATGGATTGGGGCTTACATAGTGAAGGAAGCACATGTATGAGCAGGGTAGCCTTGTGCAATGTGTATATTTTGATAAAGAGACTGGAAGGAAAAGAATAACACTAGTAAAACAAAGGGAAACAGGAATGAAAGAAAAATATTTTTTTTAGAGACATAAAGAAGATAATAAAAAAACAAAAAAAGAAGAAATGGAAGAGGAGAAAGAAGAATAATGGAAAAGTAAGCAGAGAGGACTTTAAAGTTACGTTTTCCCAGATTTGTAAATAAATGATTTTTAACAACTGATTCTGATTTGGGTGACTCACCTATGTTCCCTGGGGTTGTTAGTATTAGAACTGTTTGTTCTGAGTGGCCCAGATAGAGAGGATTATTTCAAGAATGACTTCAATACAGCTGTTTGGATTAGTGATTCTTCAATTATCTGAAAGCAGGAGACTAGAACCTCTATCAATCAATAAGCATTTATTGAGGACATACTATGTACTCAAAAACTAAGCCTCAGTGAGAGCAGAAATCTTGCTTATCTCTTGTGCACCAGCAAACTTTCTTGAACAGTGCCTGAGTACTCAATAAATACTTACTGATGAACACAGAGCTTATACATGACCATGGCAGATTGTTTCCAATATCCTTAATTCAGCAGCATGATTTTCAATGTTGGGGATAAAAGATACCAAGTGAACATTCCTGAAAGCTTTCTGGCACCAGCAACAAAAGCAGCAATAGGTGGGATAGAATGGACTTATTCAAAAGTTTTATTTTTTCTTTTACAAATAATAAAATACAACAGGACTCATATAGAGATGTTAAGTGTGGGTACCCAGAATTTAAATTTATCTTCTCTTATTAAAATTCATTTTGTGGATACTTATATAAAGTACCTTATAAAGGAAGGATCTTATTCTTAGATTTTTTTTTTTTTTTTTTTTTGAGACTGAGTCTCACTTTGTCTGTCCCCTGGGCTAGAGTGCAGTATCATCATCATAGCTCACTACAACCTCAAACTCCTAGGCTCAAGCGATCCTCCTGCCTCAGCACCCAACGAGCTGGGACTATAGGCCACCATGCCCCGCTAATTTTTCTGCTTTTTTGTAGAGATGGGGTCTCGTTCTTGCTCAGGTTGGTCTCAAACTTTTGGCCTTAAGCCATCCTCTCACCTTGGCCTCCCAAAGTGCTAGGATTATAGGCCCAAGCGACTGGACCTGGCCTCAGATCCTTCTTTTTGAAACACAATTAGGCTTGCATAGACACAGCACATTTTTTTGGTCATATTTGTTGGGAAATGCAGGTGCAGAGAACAAATCAAAATTACTTAAAAATGAATTCAAGATTGAGGTTGTTTGTGTGTGGGGAAAAAGGCAGAGACAAGTTTTAGTTTGCCTCTATTGATCAATTTCACAGCATAATTTTCAAACCTTCCATTCATTCTTTTCTATGTAAGCACAGAACATAGCATTTTGCTAATGGGAAACTTATTTTAGAAATAATTAAATAGGATAAGGAGCCTGCAAACAAAAAGTACTGAGATTATGTATTAAATTTCAGAGGCATCCAGAAAGGAATTTTAGGTCATTAGATATACTTATAAAAAGATAATATTTTAATATCAGTGAGAAAATGGAATATAAATACATTGGAAGTGTACAAAAATGCACAAAATTGTATATGCATAAGGAAAAAATTTGTAGTGATAAAATTATGGATTATCTTTAGATGATAGAATTAAGAATTACTAAAATTTCCCTTTTGCATTCTTTCATTTTCTAAATATAGACATTTTCTATAATGACATGTATTACTTTTATAGCCAAGAAAACACAAAAATAAATGTATGGTATCAGATTAGTAATTTTATTTTATTTATTTATTTATTTATTTTTGAGACAGAGTCTCACTTTATTGCCCAGGCTAGAGTGAGTGCCATGGCGTCAGCCTAGCTCACAGCAACCTCAAACTCCTGGGCTCAAGCAATCCTCCTGCCTCAGCCTCCCGAGTAGCTGGGACTACAGGCATGCGCCACCATGCCCGGCTAATTTTTTCTATATATATTAGTTGGCCAATTAATTTCTTTCTATTTATAGTAGAGATGGAGTCTCGCTCTTGCTCAGGCTGGTCTCGAACTCCCGAGCCCAAACGATCCGCCCACCTCGGCCTCCCAGAGAGCTAGGATTACAGGCTTGAGCCACCGTGCCCGGCCGTGTCTACAGTGTTGAGACAACCCTCAGCACCTGGTGTATGTCTGTAGCAGTCTCTGTTACAGTCCATCTGCATGTCCCTCCTGCTCTTTCAGAACCAAAGTGCTAAGAGAGCTACGATCTCATAAATGGCCCTTTAAGAGAGCCATCTGGGGGGAATGCCAGGCATAATGAATGCCCACAGCCTTATGTGAGGAGAATTCAAATGAGTATTAAGCATTTGCTGCCCAGGGTGCTATTTCTCCCTTGGCAATGTGCAGGCTCACTCTTGCCTGGGGGAAAATTGGGGACAGGACTATGGGGCAAAAGAGTGTCTCTGTGGAGGTCTCTGGGACTGGGCAGTAGCCACAGGTGAAGTACAGGCTGACCTGTAGGGTCTTTATGGTTGAGCCTATGCAAGTGTCTGAGAGGTGTAACTTTGAGGGACTGACTGGTTGTGCCTCTGACCAATCAGAATGGATACTGATAGCACAAGTGTACAGATCTGGAGGGCCCCTGTTCTCAGGTATGTCCCTTTTAGTTGCTGGATTGTGGGGAGATAAGAGGGTTACCAGGGAAGGGACTGAGGATGTGGGGTGCATCAGGAGGCTACAGAAGAATTTAGCTGTGTAGCTGTTAAAATATTTAGCAGGAACCCACTGGCTGAATGAAAAAGAGAGAAGCTTCTCACTTAGAATTTTCTCATTTCCAAATTAAAACACAAGCAACAAGAACAGGGTTTCTTATGCCAGAACTACATTTTTCTTAGAGAGTTTCTCATAGTTCTCACCCAGAAGCCCACAATACCATGATTCTCTGAACAAACAGCATGATGATATGCTAAATACTCACTACAGATTGGCAGAGCTTTTAATAGCATCCATTGTTCCTTTTCAGTGAGCTCGATTCCCATGTTTCTCAGCACATTTTTTATGTTACCGGTTTCAACTTTTTCTCCTTTGAATAGATGGGAATTGTTTTAGATGACAATATTAAGAGATTTAATTATTCTAAATTATGAAAAATATAACCCAGTACAGCACTATTTCTAACTATAGGATGAAGTATAAATACATGAGCTAACTTCACTTATATAGAGTTATTTTGAAATTCGGTATCTTAAATGGTTCTTTAATACAGATAAGAAGATAATGCTTATGTACATGGTCAGTATAGCATGGAGTAGAGTGGAGGTTATATAACTGCCCAGTGACTTATGATGGTGCTATGGTTTGAATGTTTGTGTCCCCTCCAAAATTCATGTTAAAACTTGACTCCCAATGTCACAGCATTAACAATTAGGGCCTTTAGGATGTGGTTAGGTTATGGGGTTAGGTTCTTCATGAATGGGGTTAAGCCCCTTATAAAAGAGGCTTCACACAGCAATCAGTCCTTTTTTTCCTTTTTTTTTTTTTGCTTGTCTGCCTTTTACATGTGAGGAGGACACAGTGATCAAACAAAACACTATTTTGAAGCAGAGAGAGAGCAGCCCTCACCAGACACTGAATGTGCTGGCACCTTGATCTTGGACTTCTCAGCCTCCAGAACTGTGAGAAATAAATTTCTATTGCTTATAAATCACCCAGTCTATGGTATTTTATTATAGCAGTACAAACAGACTAAGACAGAGGGGTACATAGTATCTATATAATTCTACCTGCTAATAATATCTCTGTTGCTACTTCATGGATGGACTGTTCATGGTGACCATATTTCCTGCTATGAAACTTCACACTGAGATTCACTATGTTTACCTATATTTTGGTTCTTTAAATACTAGTGAAATGAACACATTACTGTCCCAAATATTAGACAAGTTAATACTTCTTTTTGAGAGTTCCCACACTTTTCCTAAATTTTTAATAATCCAAACTGTTGTCAATAAGACAAAATTATCAATAAATAGGTAAAAGATCAGAATGAACATATCAATGATTGCTGGGGAGGGTAAATAACTACTTTAAAAGGTAATTCTCAAAAATAAAAATAAAAGGTAATTCTCTACAAAGCATCAAGATCTCAACTTTATAATGTCATACAAATTTTCACTTACCTGTAAAAGATTTTGCTGCATCCATCAACACATCCAGGTCAACCTTTTCATATTTTGTAAGAAAATTCAGAATTTAGACTCAGAGATAAAGACACTGAGACTTAAAAAAATAATACAAAATTCTTCAAATATGGGATGTGGAATTACAATAATTTTTCTTGCTTTATTCTAGAATTTTTATTATTTTTTCAATACATAGGAATATGTAATAGAGGAAAGAACATTCAAGCTTTAAATATATGGTCATTCAATTAATATAACTTCTTTTATATTCCATAAGCTGTCAGCTGTTACAAAGCTTTAGAGTATTATGGTTAGTAGAGTTTTGTTTGTTTGAAGTCAGCTCTATCCTTAAGCCAGTTTTCATCTTTTCAGACCTAGTTCTCTTGCATTGAGGGAAAGGTTGAGATGTGTTAGAGCAACAGTTCTCAAAGTGTGGGCCATGGACCTCTGAAGTCACCCCAATACACTCTGGCTTTTTCACTATGTAGACATTTGCACTGATGGTGCAAAAACAATGGTGGGCAAAACTACTGGCATCTTTGCATGACTCAAAGCAGTGGTAACAAACCGTATTAGCAGTCATGTTCTTCACTGTACATACTTGTGGTAAAATAATGTGAATTTTGCCAGGTGCAGTGGCTCACTCCTGTAATCCTAACACTCTGGGAGGCTGAGGCGGGAGCATTGCTTGAGCTCAGGAGTTCGAGACCAGCCTGAACAAGACCCAGACCTCGTCTCTACAAAAAATAGAAAATTTAGCCAGGCATCATCGTGCATGCCTGTAGTCCCAGCTACTTGGGAGGCTGAGGCAGGAGGATCACTTGAGCCCAGGAGTTTGAGGTTGCAGTGAGTTATGATGATGATACTGTACTCTAGCCCAGGTGACAGAGTAAGACTCAGTCTCAAAAAACTGAAAAAAATATCTATTAATACTTATATTAGAAATCAAAACACATTTTATTAATAATATTTATATATTAATTCATTTAAAAATAACAGTAAGTTTATTACATGTTAAATAAAAAATATATATAACCCATAAAAACAGCATAAAGAAGTTCTGAGACCAAAACATTTAAGAACCCTTGGGTTAGAGGGTACACACAATAATAGGCAAGATTCAGTTTGCTTGTCATTGCCTTACTCAACATGAGTATTTATCATTTAGCATAGAATATCCTCATCCTCCAGATCTGCTAGTTCTCTTATATTTCCTGCTAGACTGTAAGCTCCTTTGAGGGCAGACACTATATCTCTGTTCTTCTTGTGCCCCTAACCATTCTTAGTTTCTAGTGACTGCATGGTCCAGAGATAGTGTAAATATTTGCCAGGTAAATAAAGCAATAACAATGCAATGCTGGCATACTATTGGCACTCAGTAAATACTTGTTGAATGAGTCCATAAAAGACAGGAATTATTCAAAACTCAGAACCTTGATTCTTGAATAATGAATTCTTGCCCTAGTAAAAGATATTCTTTCTAGTCCTTGGGGTTCCGTGCTGTCATAAAGAAACTTGAAATCAGCCTTGCATGCCATTCAAGATTCTTGGTGAAGGTCAGGCGCGGTGGCTCACGCCTGTAATCCTAGCTCTCTGGGAGGCCGAGGTGGGCGGATCCTTTGAGCTCAGGAGTTCGAGACCAGCCTGAGCAAAAGCGAGACCCTATCTCTACTATAAATAGAAAGAAATTAATTGGCCAACTAATATATATAGAAAAAATTAGCCGGGCATGGTGGCACATGCCTGTAGTCCCAGCTACTTGGGAGGCTGAGGCAGCAGGATCGCTTGAGCCCAGGAGTTTGAGGTTGCTGTGAGCTAGGCTGACGCCATGGCACTCGCTCTAGCCTGGGCAATAAAGTGAGACTCTGTCTCAAAAAAAAAAAAAAAAAAAGATTCTTGGTGATCTGTAACCTAATGTTGGCTACCATGCTCAGTTGGGGGGCTTTCTCCTCTACAGCGTGAAGAAAGAAGAGACTACTCTCCATTTTTTAGTCTGGGTCCTTTCAACTCAATCCCAATACTATCTCAGTTAAGCTGGGGTTTTTTTGTTTGTTTTGGAAAAGATTAGTCTATATCCTTATGTATATATCTTTATATCATCTCTTCCTTTTTCTTTTTTCTTACTCTTTCCTCATCTCTTTTTTATCTCTTTAATCCCTATCCTATTCTTTAATTCCATTCTTTATTTTTCAAATATTCCTTTATTGTATTTCACTCTATTGTATTCTTTTGGTATTCCTGTACTCACATGGACAGTCTAAGGCACTGCTTAACCCTTCTGGTGGTTCTCATTGTTTAAAGATACCTTATTCATCTTTAAATGGGATTAATAAATTTAAGGAATGCTCTTTCTTTCCTTTCTTTCTTTCTTCCTTCCTTCCTTCCTTCCTTCCTTCCTTCCTTCCTTCCTTCCTTCCTTCCTTCCTTCCTTCCTTCCTTCCTTCCTTTCTTTCTTTCTTTCTTTCTTTCTTTCTTTCTTTCTTTCTTTCTTTCTTTCTTTCTTTCTTTCTTTCTTTTCTTTCTTTCCTTTCTTTGCAGTGTATCTCCTCTGGGAGAAGGGAATACATTTTCGATTGTCTGATACTGAGGGGTCTATAAGCCCTAAATTCAACTATGTCCCAAACATTATTTTTCTCTTCATTCTCCTCCCTCTGCTGGTCCCCCAGCCTCCACTCTTAAGTTCTTTTTTTTGACAGTCACATAAGCTGTACACCTCTGGTTGATACCTTCAGTATCTCCATCCCCTTCACTCACCAAATCAAATAAGTCTTCTGCATATATCACCAGTGTAATTTCCTGGGTAAGGCCCTTATAATCTCTACCTTGTCAATAGTCTCTTAAATTATATCTCTGCCCCCAGTTTTTCTCCTCCCAACATGTCTTCCCTCACTGCTTTCAGAGCAGACTAGTCATTGTCTACAGGATAAATGTGTCTTGAATGCTCACCAGTAACTGGCAGGTGAGTCTGCAGATCCTTGATTTCTTTTGCTTCAAGTTTGAACCCAGTGTTTTGTAGAACACTTCTTAGGTCACAGACACTAAATTTCCCTCCTTAATAAAAACAAGAAAAAGTAGATAAGGATGTCATAAAATGAAAAATGTAGGCCATCAACCTTTACCTAGACATGAAAGCATAAAGAAACTATTTATAGGAAGTCATGTGGGAGTCAGGAACAGAATATGCTTCCATGATTAAACTTCTGGCAGAAATTTATAGTAGGGAGAAAAAGTAGAGTTTGGCAACTCTGATGAATTAGAGATAGCAATGAAATCATGTTATTCTGATCAAAGAGGAGTATTTGAAAGTTGGTACAGTAATAATAAATTAGCTCCCAAATATAATTGTTCCTAAAGGAGAACTGTAGCTAATGAAGGAAGAATTACTAAAACAATTGGTATAGTTTTGATCAAATCACTCTGAAATATGGGGATTTATAAAGAGTCAATATATAATTCAGATGAGTTAAATAATTAAATGTAAAAAGTGAAATCACAGAAATACAAGGAGAAAGTGTAGGTGATTCTTCCTGTGCTCTCTAGATGGTAAAGGACTTTCCAAATACAAAAAGATAAGAAATCATACAAAGAAATGATTGATAAAATTAAATACATTAGGGCTGGGTACTGTGGTGCATGCTTATAATCCCAGTGTTTTGGGAAGCTGATTCGGGAGAAACACTTGAGGGCAGGAGTTTGAAACCAGCCTGGGCAACATAGAGAGATCCTGTCTCCACAAAAAGTAAAAAAATTAGTTGGGTGTGTTGGCATGTGCCTGCAGTCCCAACTACCCAGGGTAGCCTGAGGTGGGAGAATTACTTGAGCCTAGGACTTTGAAGTTACAATGGCCTGGGCAACAAAGCAAAACCCTGTCTCTAAAAAAAAAAAGAAATTAAATAAATAAAAATGCAAATTGTTCATATATCAAAATACAAAACAATAGACAAAAAAAAAATAGATTTGTAGTTGTCTAGGTCTAGGAGGTTTGGGGGGATAGGTAGTGACTACTATAGGACTGCTATTGGGCACTGAGTTTCTTTTCTTTCTTTTTTTTTTTTTTCGAGACAGAGTCTCACTTTGTTGTCCAGGCTAGAGTGAGTGCCATGGCATCAGCCTAGCTCACAGCAACCTCAAACTCCTGGGCTAAAGCAATCCTCCTACATCCAGCCTCCTGAGTAGCTGGGACTATAGGCATGTGCCATCATGCCCGGCTAATTTTTTTCTACATATTTTTAGTTGTCCAACTAATTTCATTTTATTTTTAGTAGAGACAGGGTCTCGCTCTTGCTCAGTTAGTTATACACTTTAAATGGGTGAATTGTATGGTAGGTAAAGCTGTTGTAAAAAATACAACATAGCAAAATAGAATGTAAATAACCAATTGGGAAAATATTTACTATAGATATGACAATGTGCTAATACTTAATATATAAATAGGTCATTCAAATTAATAGAATAAATGTTCACACTCTGACCTAGTAATTTGTGCTGGAAGAATATGTCCAAAGTATATGATTTTAAAGTTGGATCAAGGCTGGAGGATTACTTGAGGTCAGGAGCTCAAGACCAACCTAGGCAAAAGTGAGACCCTGTCTCTACAAAAAATAGAAAAATTATCCTGGTGCAGTGGCATGCACCTGTAGTCCCCGCAACTTGGGAAGCTGAGGCAGGAGGATCTTAAGTGCTTAAGCCCAGGAGTTTGAGGTTGCAGTGAGGTATGATGACGCCACTGCACTCTAGCCTGGGTGACAGAGTGTGACCCTGTCTCAAAACAAAAACAAAAACAAAAAAAACAGGCACATAAGAGTAAGAGTTTAATTAGCAATACAGGCGGGGCACAGTGGCTCACGCCTGTAATCCTAGCACTCTGGGAGGCCGAGGCAGGAGGATTGATTGAGGTCAGGAGTTCGAAACCAGCCTGAGCAAGAGCAAGACTCCGTCTCTACTATAAATAGAAAGAAATTAATTGGCCAACTAATACATAGAGAAAAAATTAGCCGGGCATGGTGGCGCATGCCTGTAGTCCCAGCTACTCAGGAGGCTGAGGCAGCAGGATTGTTCGAGCCCAGGAGTTTGAGGTTGCTGTGAGCTAGGCTGACGCCACGGCAGTCACTCTAGCCTGGGCAACAAAGCGAGACTCCATCTCAAAAAACAAAACAAAACAAAACAATACATACATATACAAAGGAAAAAGACTAGATATAACTATAATAAAAAGGTAATATTACTTGGGATTATAGGTAATTACATTTTTTCTATATGCTACTCTATATATTCCAGATTATTCTGAAATAGCCAGTGCCTAGTAGACACTTGAATATTTGTTGAATAAAATGCCTTAATTTTTGCTTATTTATATAATAAGAAAAAAATCAATAGGACAATCTCAAATTTTATCCTTATCCTTTTTCTCACTTACCTTTGAAGGATTTCACACCATCCAATAATTCTTTCTTAAACACCTTTATCAGCTGTAGGAGAAAATATGATTAATTATGTTTTTGAAGAGTCATAAAAACCAAAGTATATACTTAAAGAAAGGAAAAATTTAGAAATTTATCACAATTCATTCTCAATGAAATGAAAAATATTTAGAAAGCTAAGTGTAGTGACTCTTTCCACCAGATAGAATACAAAGCTATGAGTTTGCATCCTGCTGTGTTGAAATACACATAGATTTTTCTTTCCCATTTTATCTTCTCTAATTTATCTTCATCTTTTCTTTCTTCACCTTTCCTACCCTTCTGCTCTTTTATCTTCTTTCAGTTTATACCTTAAGCTTTATATTTCTCCCAAGGGGACAAAAGAACTTGTTTGTACTATGATAGGACTTTTGACTGAAGAGGTCCCTGTTTCCTAAACCAAAATCTAAATGATAAGAACAGGATTTTTAGAAATGCTGAGACTGGGTCTTTTAAAAAATGTTTTTAATTGACGTAAACATTTTTAAATATTAGAATTTCTAATACAAAACATTAAAACCAAACTTCCCTGAAATTTTCTTTAAGAGGGCAAGGACTTGGGGAAACAGACATGGTCCCTGCTCTCCCAGGGTTTAGGATAGTGCCATGCACACAGCAGATCTTCAATAAATGTTTGTTGAATGAATAAGATTTTACACATTAGTGAAGTATAACATGTTAAATACTCACCAGAAACTGGCAGCATTCTCAGCAGCTTTTTGTATTCCTTATTTGTGATCTCTATTCCCATGTCTTCCAGAACACTTTTCAGGACCCCAACATGAATCTTCTCTCCTTTAGAAAAAGGGAAACACAATCTCAGCTTAGACTGTAAAAATTATGTAATATTTTATATTATGATAACATATATAGATATATGATATATGTGTGTGTATGTATGTATATATGTATTCATATGTACATCATTCTTCTCAGCTGCAGGGGGAAGAGCCAGGCACAATAAAGGCTCATTTAGCTATTTAGAGTCAAGAAGGGGAGTCAGAAATTTTTATTTTAACCTCAGTATAATAAAAGAGAATCTCTTACAATCATAAAACAGTATCATAATAAGGATTTTATAATTTTTCAGTAATTTAGATGCTGTTTGATGGCTAATATAAATAATTCAACTACTACAATAACTGTGTTTTTCCTTTTCTTCTTTCTTTTCTCGCTCTTTCTCTGGTTCTCCCTATTTCCTTCCCCTTCCTATTCTTCTTTTGCCTGAACTATGGCAAATGACAATAAAACCTAGCTCCCTGTAAAATTTCTCACCTTGAGTAAATTTATATTTATGTAATTATGTTGTAAGCTTTGGGAGGGCAGGAACTATGTCTTTCGAAATCTAACTATGCCTGGCACATAGCCAATGATCAACTAAATGTTGAATGAATTAATTCATTGCTTGAATATCAGCGAAGCAAAATACATTATTGATCAAAACTTCAGAGAGTTCATTCACTTGATGTTTATTGAGTGTTGATTATGTGAAGAAAATAACATTTTTGAAAGGGTAAGACAGGCATTAAATCTGTTCAATATATAAAAACATAATTAACAAGCAGGACTGTGGCTTTTTTGGGCAAATGTTATTGCAACATTTACTGAGATTGATCATGCTTTAGAATAAAAATTAAATCTCAATAAATTATTCAAAGACAAAAGGTATATATTTATATCTGTCATATTCTATAATTGTAATATAATTTGAAATCAACCACAGAAAGAGACTTAAGAAATTCTGCCTACTTGGAAATTATAAATAAAATTCTCTAAATAACTGCTGGATTAAATAGGAAGTTGAAACTGAAATTACAAAAACTATTTAGAAATGATGAACACAACTTCTATTCCCAACAAAACAATCGAGTAGGAAGTGTTGAAATCTTCTTGCTATAAATATTGAAAATGGATTTTTAAATGACAAAAATAATTATAGATTCATGGCTGAGTTTGCAGGAAAGAAAGGAATTTTTAGTTTCAGGAAATGGAGAGATATTTCAGAGCCAGATTGATATGTACTCAATTTTATGTGGAGATAACCCTGGTGGGTTATCTGATTAGATCTGGTAACAACTTTGGTTTAATGCCCAAGCAGTAGCTGATGAGTCCTTGAGCACATGATAGGGAAACACATATTTGAAACACTGCATATTTAAAATTCACTAAAGCAAAAAAAGTACATGGAACCATAAGAATAAGAAATTGGGGAAAAAACAGACTAATGTGTAAAAGAACTAAAACAATATCTAGAACTAAAAATAGGTATTAAAATTAAAATTCCAATGGACAAATAGTGTGAGACAGAGTTGTGGAGAGAATTAGTGAACTCAAAGAGAGATTTGAAAACTTTAAAAGATTAGGACAAAGATATAAAAAGGTGGAAAATATGAAAAAATATGAAAAGCAGAATAAGGAAGTCGAACAAACACATAATAAAAGTTTCCAAAAGTAAAAGAAAAAAGAGAAGAGGCAATATTTGTAACATAAAGGCTGAGAATTTTCAAGAATTGATGAAAGGCTTGAATTTTCACTTTTAGGAATCACAAGTTTCAAGCAGGAAAAATGAAAAGAAGTATGTGCTTGGACAAATCATGAGAATTTCAAAGACAGAGATAATCTTAAAAGTTACAAGTGAAAAATAGCTATAAATAAACAATTAAGACTGTTAATTTTTCAGTCAGAATTTTTTCAGGATAAAAAAAAGACTGCTAATTTTTTCACAGCAAGAAGAGAGTACAGAAAATAATGGATATATGAATACATACATATGTCTGTGTATGTGCATGGGGTAGATAGTACATATTTTTTTCTCCCTCTATTTTCCATTTGTAATTTAAATACAAGTTTTGTTGTATATTAACTTAATTTAGTCTTTAGGTCACAGAATATTCAGATAGGACTGAAACTAAATTTGAGAAGTAATTAACATAGCTGAGAGATAGTGTGACTATCTCCTAGTGATGGACCATTGGAACCTTGCTTCTCCTCATTATGGAGAGAGGGTAAGCATATCTTCATTTGTATGAGGCATAGAGGCATTTTTTCATTATATTACTTTATTATATTTCTAATTCTGGATTATTCAGTGTTACTTTGGAATCCTCAATATTAATTATCCAAGATATGTTAGGAATTTATAACCTTACATGGATTAGAAATTTTGTGCATAATCACAAAGAGATCACAGTGTAATAAAAGAACAAGAACAACAAAAGGCTCACATCAAAACAAATTAGAACAAACATTTGTAAAAGGACAAAAGGAAGATCCTAAAAGTTTCCAAAGAGAAAGCGGAGTCACATAAGTAGAAATTAGAATCAGAGTGGCTATTGTAATTCTCAGTGAAAACATTGGATGCTAGAAGACAGTAGAGCAATGGATAGTGGCATCTTATTAGGTGGAAACACAGAGTTGTTTTCGTGTTATATGGAATTTAAATTCAAATATATGTAGAAATGTATATAGCTAAGTAGACAGAAGGGCACTCTTCCAGCTATTTATTTACCTTTCAGCTGCAACCCTACCTACCCTTCTGTATTTGCTTTATAATGCTGCAAACCACATTTCTGCGTTGCCAGCTGGCTCCTTATTCTGCTAATAGGGGCTGCTAGAAAGAGTCTGAAAGGCTGGAAGATGAAGTTCCTTTCTGAAGCAGTAGCTGAATCCAGTTTTTAGTTTTTCAACCTTGTGAAACCAGCTTTATTACATTCCCCTCAGGGACACTAGCATCATATTTCAGCGTTCTAAGGTAAAATGACAATCTACAAGTTTGGATTTAGCCAAAGTATAATTCAAGCATGAATGTAAAATAAACATATTTTTAGACAAAGACTGGCCCTTGTCGATATAACTAAGAGGGATGTGCTTCAGGAAGAATGAAAGTGAACCCAAAAAGGAGTAGAAAGTTAGCAGTGGTGAGTAAAGAAATTGGTAAGTGTGTTTAAAGCTTACAGAAGATTGGATTTAAATTGCTCTTCTTTTGCTTTCAATATACTCACTTGACAAAACTCCATTCCTGGTTAAATACAAGTCTCTATTACCCTATGCCCGCAGCGATGCAGCTGAACTAGATCTGAAGTGAACTATGTTGACTGTTCTCACTTTAAATTGATGATCATGAACCTCAAGTGGGTCCTTAATGCTGTTAGGCAATCATACTATACTTTGCTAGTTCATTAACTTTCTCACTCTTCTTGATGCTACTTCACACCTTCTCTCCTCTTTTCAAACCACTGTTTCCTCTTCTTCCACTTGATCACTACTTCTTTTATCTCTTTAATTAAAAAAAGAAGGCTTCTCTTGCTAGCACGTTCACCACTTATTTCCTCATTCTATTTTGCTCCCTTTTGCTGCAAAAACGTCAGATATTCAGCACTGTTTCTAAATCCTACCCTCTCATTCTTTCAAACTCACTCCAGTCAGGCTTCTTTCCATCCTTTCTGATATCACCAGTGATCTCTGTTTTTTTAAATTTTTTATTTTTTTAAATTTCATCATATTATGGGGGTACAAATGTTTAGGTTACATATATTGCCTTTGCCCCACCCATCAGTGATCTCCATGTGACTATATGCAAGGGTCAATTTTCGGTTCTTATCTTACTTGACCTATCAGCAGCATTTGATTCTGTTGATTTGCCCTCTTGTCTGGTAACTGTAGCAGATGCTGAGGACGCCCAGTTCATATCCCTTTGAGCCTTATCATTTTAATGCATACTAGTTCACTTTCAGTTGCTAGCATCTCTCTGTCTGCAGGACTTCTTCAGTTGCCAGAGTTCACTTTGCTTATGCTCAGATGGCTAGAAATGCCAGCAGAGTAATACTGCTTTCCCCTTCTTTAAGCAGTTTTCAACTAATTGATCAGAGTTGATGTAAAAATAACTCACCTCTATCACCCTTCCCTTGAGGCTATTTTATTTCCCAGATATTTCCTGTGGGATTAAGCTCCAGTTACCTGCAAGGGTAATTTGTTTGATAAACACACACTTTATTGGCTGCCTTCATCCATGTCTCACTTCAGTCCTCATTTGTGTTTCCTGGGCTCACCTCCCAGCTACTTGCATATGTAATCCTTGTCTCAGGGTTTGTTTTCTTGGGGTACCCAACCTAATTTAATATCCTTTATCTGGCTTTCAGAGCACCATATTTTCTTGGTTTGCTACCTATATCACTGGGTCCCCTTCTTGTTTCTATTGTTTTAAGACCTCTTAATATTGAAGTACTCCAGGATTCCTTCCTCAGTCCACTTCTCATCTCCACTTATACTTGCTCCTTAGGCAAATTCATTCAATCTCACAGCTTTAAATATCATCTATATGCCTATAGATTTCAATTTTATATTTTTACCCAAGATATATTTCTCAAATTTGAGTCAATTAACTTTGTACTTTACATCAGTATTTGGGGGGTCTATTAGATATCTCAAAATGTCCCAAACCAAATTCTTAATTTTCTTCCACCCAAACTTATACTACTGGCAACTTTTTTCATTTCAGTTAATGACAAGTCTATTCTTTTAGTTAATCGTTTAGGATGAAAGTCTTAGAAGTATTAAAAAAATGTTTATTATTGGTACATAATAGTTGTATATCTTTAGAGGGTACATATGTTTTGATACAGGCATACAATGTGAAGTAATCAAATCAGGGTACTTGGGGTATCCATCATCTCAAGCATTTATCATTTCTTTGTGTTAGGAACATTCCAATTCCACTCTTAGCTATTTTAAAGTATACCCTAACTTGTTATTGATTATAGTCACTTTGTTGTGCTGTCAAATATTGTTCATTCTATCTATTAATAACTATCTAACTATATTTTTACACCCATTAACTATCCCCTCTTTATTCTCCCCTCCCCTGCTACCCTTGTTAACCTCTGGTAACCATCATTCTACTCTCTATCTCTATGAGACCAATTGATTTTTAATATTTAGCTCCCACATATAAATGAGAACATGTGAGATTTGTCTTTCTGTGCTTGATTTATTTCACTTAACATAATATTCTCCAGTTCCATCCATATTGTTGCAAATGAAATAATTTCATCCTTTTTTATGGCTATCTAATATTCCATTGTGTATATGCCACAATTTCTTTATCCATTCATCCATTGATGGACTCTTAGGTTGATTCAAAATCTTGACTATTATATATGGTGTTACAATAAACATGGGATTGCAAATATCTTTTCAATATCCTAATTTCCCCTCCTTTGGATATATACCCAGCAGTTGGATTTCTAGGTCATAGAGTAGCCCTATTTTCAGTTTTTTGAGGAACTTCTGTACTGTTCTCCATAGTGCTTGCACTAATTTACATTCCTACCAGCAGTGTATGAGGGTTCCACTTTCTCTGCATCCTCGCCAGCGTCTATTACTGCTTGTCTTTTTGATGAAAGCCATCTTCACTGGGGTGACATGATACTCATTGTAGTTCTGATTTGCATTTCTCTGATGACAAATGATGTTGAGCATTTTCTCATGTACCTGTTGGCCATCTGTGTGTCTTATTTTGAGAAATGTCTATTCAGATCCTTTACTCATTTTTTAATCGTATTATTTGGTTTTTTTCTTATTGAGTTGTTGGAGTTTCTTATATATTCTAGTTATTCATTCCTTGTCAGATTGGTAGTTTGTAAATATTTCTCCCATTTAGAAGCAGTCTTGACTTCTCCCTTTATCTAGTACTTTATATCTAAGCCATCAGGAAATTATGTTCCCCTCTTTTTAAAAATATATCCAGAATCCAACTACTTTTCATCATCTCTATTGCCTTCTACTTTCATTTGTGCCACCATCATCTTTATTATTGGTTATCCTAAAGGCCCCCTAACTGGTTTCCCTATTTCTACTGTTGGTTCCTTCCTTCCACTCCCCCAGTCTTTTCTTAACAGAAAGATCTGATTAAAACAGAAGTCAGATCACATCATGCCTCTGTTCTAAGCCCTACAATGGCTTTCCATTTATCTCAGAAAATAAGCACAGGTCCTTGAAGGGATTTCAAGGCCCTGATTAATCTTGTACTCATTACCTCTCTCTTCTGATCCTTTATTACTTTTTTCTTAGTTGCTAAGCTTCACCTGCACTGACCCACTTGTTGTTCTTTGAATGCTCCAGGCATGCTCCTGCCTTTTAGCCTTTGTCCTCATTCTCTCTGCTTGCAACATTCTTTGTCTAGAAATCCCCATGTGGCCAAAACCCTCAGCTCCTTCGTGTTTGCTCAAATGTCAGAACCCAAGAGGCCTAATTATCTATGTAAAAATACACTGCACCTCCTTCCTGAACACACCTTGTTCTTCCAATCTCCTTTACTTTATTCTACTTTTCATTTTTTTCCCACAGCATTTATCACTCTCTAACATACACTATAATGTACTATTTTTTTAATGTTGATTCTTTATTACTTGTTCCTCTTGCTAGAATTTAAGCTCCATGGGGGCAGTGATTTTTTTTTGTTGTTGTTTACTGATATATCCTAAGTGCCTAGAACAACACTTGGCATATGATAAATACTCCATATATAATTGTTAAGTAAATGAAAGGAGGAAACACTATTGTGTTAAAAATATAGTTCCATGTAAAACTTTAAGATCACATAATATGGTATTCATTGTAACCTCTCACTCACCTGTAACATTTTTAACTTCATCCATCAACACATTCAAAGCAATCTTCTCATTATCTTTAAGATAAAAAAGCATCAAAAAGATTTACAGAAAAATGATATAAAATCCTTAAATTGTGAAGTAGAAACCCCAAATTCAATCATTAGAAAACATTTCTCTAGAAGTTTATTATTTTTTCACATCAGATATTCATCAATTCAATTAATATAGCTATCTGCCCTATAAACTATCAAAATGCATAAATCACAGTGCAACAGCAAAGTTTAAAGCATTCTCCTTTCTTTAAGGACAATTTATTATCTATTAAGTCAGTCTTTCCAGGGGTTGGAAATTTTTTGAGAATTAAAAAGTTTGTTTAAAAATAGTATTTCCATTTTGTCAATGCTGACTTTTCCTTTAGGATTACGATCACTCTGGCACCAGTGATCCACTAAAAGATGAAAGTGTTGGTATGCATGTCTGTTTGCTCTTAGGTTGCCAATATGATAATTATCATGTTTACATATTCAGTTAAAATCCACTTGTGATGACAAAACTTTTGTTTTGCAGTGACCATTCTCAATTAAAAGACATTTTCAGGCTGGGTGCAGTGGCTCAAGCCTGTAATCCTAGTTCTCTGGGAGGCCGAGGTGGGCGGATGGTTTGAGCTCAGGAGTTCGAGACCAGCCTGAGCAAGAGCGAGACCCCCATCTCTACTATAAATAGAAAGAAATTAATTGGCCAACTAATATATATAGAAAAAATTAGCCGGGCATGGTGGCACATGCCTGTAGTCCCAGCTACTTGGGAGGCTGAGGCAGCAGGATTGCAATCTTCATATGTAAGTTTATAAGCAAGAGCTCTACAGAAAGGCACAGTGCTCACCATTAACTGGTATATTATCTGCTAGAAATTTAAGCTACTTTTCTGTGAGCTTGATTCCCAGGTTTTCTAGAACAGTATTCATTTTACTTCCTTCAACTTTTCCTCCTTGGGAAAAGACAAAAAGAGTGAGAAAAAATATTAAAATATGAGAAGTGTATTAATGATTAGAAAGGGGTTAATGTTATATTTGAAATGTTTTACTATTAAAATGAAAAAAATTCAGAGTAAAGGAGAATATAATCCACTTATCAATAGTATTAATATTGCTTTTAAACATGATACCTAACTTTAAATGAGCTTTATATTAAAAAACCTTAAACTTTATATTGGGGAGACTATACCCAGGAAATATTTTGTAATGGGGCTTTGTAACTGAAGCTAAAGACAACTAATCAAATTGTGAACATTGCCAGAATCGAAATGAAGTCACTTAAATAAAAAATAAATAAATAAAACCCTGACAACTAGAGCTAGGACAGGTCATGAAGAGAAAGAGTATTATTAATAAATGCCTGATAACAAAAACTTTCACAAAAGACTACCAAAACCACAGTCTTGTCCAAAAACCACTGCAACCTTACACAAAAACACTTCTGTAAGGACATCTGTCCAGCAACTGCCTGACCAGCCTGATGAGCATCACTCTTGTTATTGATCCTTGTAGCCAAAAATAACTATTTGAAAACAATTATGTAATCTTCCTCATTTTTCCTTTAAAACCTTTTGTCTTCCTTTACCTCCCTGAATGCACATGTAGTTACCATGGCATGTGTATTCCCATTGCAATGCCCTATTCCTGAATAAATATTTTCTTTTACAGAGCATCTCTCTGTTATTGAGGTTGACAAAATGTATAGTAGAGAGGGATTTTGAGAAAATTCTCCATTGCCAGTAAACTAGCACTGGCTTAGACTGGAACTTTAAAATTATTCTATACCTGGTTTATACCTGCTATGAAAATATATTATGAGTATTGATTATTTTAAAATACAAAGCTATCTGTAGAAAAAAGAATATATATTTATTTCTATAAACTACCTGGATGATATCAGAGAGGACTTAAGTTAAAAATGTCCTGAAGCTGAAGCCAGAGTTGGGGCTGGGAGTGCATACAAAGGAGAATGTATTTTAAAAATTGTAAGACAGAGGCCAGGCGTGGTGGCTCAAGTCTGTAATCCTCGCACTCTGGGAAGCCAAGGTGGGTGGATTGCTCAAGGTCAGGAGTTCGAAACCAGCCTGAGCAAGAGTGAGACCCCCGTCTCTACTAAAAATAGAAAGAAATTAAGTGGCCAACTAAAAATATATAGAAAAAAAAATTAGCCAGGCATGGTGGCGCATGCCTGTAGTCCCAGCTACTTGGGAGGCTGAGGCAGAAGGATTGCTTGAGCCCAGGAGTTTGAGGTTGCTGTGAGCTAGGCTGATGCCATGGCACTCTAGCCTGGGCAAGAAGAGAGTGAGACTCTGTCTCAAAAAAAAAAAAAATTATAAGACAGGAAGTTAAAAAACTGGAAAAGGTAGATAAGATGTCCACAAGGATAGATGGGAAAACAGAACTACAAGAGACTGAGATATCAAGCTTTTGTCAATTAATGCACAATTTAGTTAATAATATTAATAACACATTGTCATAAAATGGCAAGCACCACAGACAACACTTTAAATTCTTCAAGAAATTATCCTGCTGCCCTCTTCCAAAGGGCCTAGGAGTGACAGGAGGTATTTGTCCTGTGGCAGGAGACTCCTTTCAAGATGTATCAAGTGGCAGGGCTTCGATTCTTCATTCTCCCCATTTCATTCTCTCTTTATGACCTAAGTACTAGGAAGAGGGAAACAAAAAACAACAAACAAAAAGCACCCTAGGCACAAGCTCGTGCCTTTGTTTATAGTTTTTCTTAACTGGACTTCACTAAAAATATGTTCTATTTAGAGAAATCATAATGAACCTTAATTGGTGAATTTAATTCTACTAGAAAATAATGCCAAATCTTTCTGACAATAGGCAGGAATTGTTTGATTATCTTCCAATTCTAAGAATGGTCACCTGTCATTGCCTTCATGTTTTATCTGTCTACCTAGAATTCAACTTACACTTTTAGAATTTAGTTGAATAATGTAAAACAATGTGGGACTTCTTGCAAAGACAAAAAAACAGGATGTTATTTAGGAAAATACATTTAAAATGAAAGAAGCTAAATTTAAACATCATTTCATAGCAAGTATGGCTTGATAACTTTAATGATATAAATTTAAACCTTAAATCTCAAATTGCTTGTTACTTACCTTTGAAAGACTTCATACCATTCAACGATCTGTTTTTATAGATCTTCCCAGAATCTGTAATGCAAAGCATACTTTATGTCAAACAAAACATGATGTAGATATAAAGAGTGACATATATTCCATAATTTCAGGAAGAATTTTTATTATTTACTGGATAAATATGTTTTTATTTCATCATTCAGTAAAAAATGGAAATTGAAAATGAGAATTATCAGTGTAAGAAATTATACAATTTTTAACACTTAAGATAATTATTAATAGGCTCTATATGCTGATGTTTCTTTGTTTCTTCTTTGAACTCTTTCATCCAATTCTTCTAAAAATCTCTCACCCCATCACTTTCCTTCATTTTCTTTCTTAGGATGGTTTTGTCATTAGCAGGGGTTACATAATATTTGCTTAGCCCATCATGGCCTTTAAAAAGAGCAAAAGGGTTTTCTAATTGTTTTAGATATTTTTAAAAAATGCTAAACAAAAAATGTTTAAAAACTCCTCCCATAGTCCTATAAAACTAAGTTCTTTAGAAGGCAACAGAATTATTTACATGGCTCACCATCAATCGGCAGCTTATTTAGCAGCTTCATTTGTTCTTTATTTGTTAGCTCAATACCCACGTTGTTCAGATAATCAGGAAGATATTGCACATCAACCTTGTTTCCTTTAAGAAGTATGGAATGTTGCCATTCAAGAATTTTATAGAATAGTTACTTCAAACAACAATGTAATAAACAAGTTTCTTCCTAACTTAAGGAAGTTCAAAGACATAATAAAATGTATATATCTGTACAGAATCAAGAAGGGTCATATATCACATTTACTTGTTCATTTAACAAGGCTTAAATGTATTATTTTCTAATCTGAGGATGAGTCAAAGTAGAGGAGAATAAATTTTTATCTGAATAACTGGTTAATATATCAGAATAAATTCATTTATACATATTACTAGAGAGTATTGTGTGTTTTTAATTTTTTCTGAGTTATTTGTTTTTGATACTGATAATTTAAAAAGCCTTATCTTGTTGTTACTTTGTCCATTCTGACTTGAGAGCCTGTTAATAATGTTACAGTCAATGATATTGTTTATATAAAAACTCCAAAAAGCTCACAAGTTATTAGAAATTTATAGACAGTTATTATATATAAAAGCAGACTACAGGATATTAGAAGCACATATTTCATTATAAAAGTTTAAAAGCTAAAATTTACAAATCAGGAATAGACTAGTAGGAAATATTATTTAAAACCATATACTATTACACCAGGGGTAAAAATTAAAATAAAATAAAACCATATACTGCATAAAGTCTGAAGATCTTGTTTATATAGTAACTTCTCACCTATAAAAGCTTTTAATCCATCAAATAATTTTTTCATTGCAATATTTCCATTTACTGCAAGAGGAGATGCAATATAGATTATGAGACTTAAAAATACTGTGAGAAGAAAAGATTCTAGCAACATTTAAATTAGCAATGTTCTCTACTTTTACCCTCTTCCATAGAACTAATCAAAGCAAAGAAGGAAGATATGAAAAATACAACTTCAACAAAGTAACTGTGATTTAGTTCTTCTATAGTAAATCAAACTTACAACAGTGAGAAGACAAGGTTCAAAAGTCATTTCTTTTCAAAAGTCTACTTTTAGCTTTAAGACTTTGAAGAACTTTTTTATTATTTATATCATCCCACCACAGTAGAATTAAAATTTTGTATATACTATTCAATAATGTTTCAATTTAGAGTTTAGCAATTATTTTCTCACATAATAAGTTCTCACTCAGTATTTACTTGCTATTTTAATAGACCCAGGCAGATTTATTTACTCTTTCATGGGTTACATGACAAATTATTAATCACTTTGAAGATAATTCCCTCAACATTAGTAAATTTGGGAGGGGTTATCATACTGTATAGACTCTAATAGATTTTTATGTAAAATCATTTTAAATTTAATATTTTTGAAAATTTTATTTGGATAATTGTAGATTCACATGAAGTTGTAAAAAATAGAGATGCCTCATACATTTTGTCCAGTTTTCCTTAATGGTAAGAGTTATAAAACTGCAATGTAATATTTTAAACAGGATATTGACATTGATATAATCTGCCAATGTTTTAGATTTCCCTAGTTTAATTTGTATGCATTTCTATATCTGTGTCTGTGTTAAATTCTATACAATTTTCTTACCCGTGTAAGTTCATGTATCCACTGCCACAATCAAGACACTGAATAGTTCCAGTATCACAAGGATCCTTTTATAACCAATGCCTCCAACTTTCTGCCTCCCCCAATCCACCCTCCTTAGTGGTAAGCACCAATCTGTCTCCATTCCTAAACTTTTGTTATTTCAAACTGCAAAATAAAAATACTTAGGAATATACTTAAAGAAGGAGGCGAAAGGCATCTACAAGGAGACTACAAAGCACTGATGAAATAAATCACAGATGACATAAACAAATGGAAAAATATTCCATGTTTATGGATTGGTAGGATATTGTGAAAAAGACCATACTGCCCAAAGAAATCTAATCTATGGATTCAATGCAATTCCTATCAAAATACCAATGACATTTTTCATAGAATTAGAAAAAAAAATTCTAAAATACATATGAAACCAAAAAGCAGCCCAAATAGCCAAAGCAATACTAATCAAAAAGAACAAATCTGGAGGCATCACATTACCTGACTTAAAATTATAAGGCTATCATAACCGAAATAGCATGGTACTGGTATAAAAGTAGATACTTAGATGGAATAGACTAGAGAACCCATAAATAAAGCCAAATACCTAAAATCAACTGATGTTTCACAAAGTAAACCAAAAGCATACACTGAGGAAGGACACCCTATTCAATAAATAGTGCTAGGAAAATTGGACAGTTATATGCAGAAGAATGGAACTGTATGCCTATCTCTCATCATATATAAAAATTAACTCAAGATGGATTAAAGACTTAAATGTCAGACCTAGAACCATAAAAAGTATAGAAGAAAACATAGGAAAAACACTTCTGGACATTGGCCTAGGCAAAGAATTTATGACCAAGACCCCAAAAGCAAATGCAATAAAAACAAAAATAGACAAATTGGGCTTAGTTAGACTAAAAAGCTTCTGCACAGCAAAAGAGACAATAACATCAGTAAATAGACAACCTACAGAATGGGAGAAAATATTTGCAAACTATGTGTCTGGCAAAGAACTAACATCCAGAAACTACAAAGAATTCAAACAATCCAATGACAAAAAAAAACAAAAACAAAAAAAACATTGGAAGATGGGAAATGACATAAACAGGCATTTTTTCATAAGAAGTCATACAAATTACAAGAAAAAAAATGAAAATATGCTCAACATCACTAATCATCAGGGAAATGCAAATTTAAACTACAACGAGACCATCATAATTCAATTCAAATGACCACTACTAAAAAGCCAAAGTACAACAGTTATTGGTATGGATGCAGTGGAAAGGGAACACTTATACACTGTTGGTGGGAATGTAAATTAGTAAATTAGTTGAGTGATCCACCCGCCTTGGCCTCCCAGAGTGCCAGGATTACAGACATGAGCCACCGCACCCGGCCTCATAAACAATTAATATCCAAGTTAGATAACATTTTACATGCATTAGATTGGCTAGAATTGGCAAGACATGCAAACATAATTATAAATAATTGTTATAAAGTATATAGATCAATATCTGAAGGAAATTTTTCCATCAAGACTGCTGATGGAAATATTAATTGTAATTTGGTCTTATCTTTGTAAAAGTAATTATTGGTCTACCCTATGAACCAAGAATTCTAGGGAATATACTCCTAGGTAAATGTCTACAGAAACTCTTTGATGCATGCACCAGAAGGTATTTACAAGATTATTTTTTGGAGGACTCTGTAATAATGAAGACTGGAAACAATTAAAATGTCCATTGATGGTAAAAGCTATAAATAAATTGTGGTATACTCACACAATGGAATATTACATAGCAATAAATAGGTATTACTATAGTGGCATGGAACAACATGAATCTTAATAATATAATATTGAGGAAACAAGTTCCAGAAGACTTATAGCATATTGTAAGATAATATTTTTATAAATCTCATAAAACATATAAAGAAAATCTATTAAAAGTATTATTTAGAAATACATGTGTATGTGAGAAATAATTTTTTAAATTTCAAAATATTAGGGAGTACAAATTCCCTTCTCTCTGTATTCATACCAACATCTATTGTCTTTGGACTTTTTAATAAAAGCCATTCTGACTGGGGTAAGGTGATATCTCATGGTTTTAATTCGCATTTCCCTGATGATTAGCGATGTTGAGCATTTTTTCATATGTTTATTGGCCATTTGTCTATGTTCTTTTGAAAAGCTTCTGTTCATGAAAAAATTTTTCCCACTTTTTAATGGCGTTGTTTGTTTTTTCTGGCTGATTTCTTTGAGTTCTTTGCAGAGTCTAGATATTAGCCCTTTATTGGATGTATGGTTTGTGAATATTTTCTCCCATTCTGTAGGGTGTCTATTTGATCTGTTGATTGATTGTTTCCTTAGCTGCATGGAAGCTTTTAGTTTAATCAAATCCTTTTTTTTTAATTTTTTTTTTATTGCCTTGATTGCCACTGGGGCTTTCTTCATAAATTCTTTGCCTAGGCTGGGCGCGGTGGCTCACGCCTGTAATCCTAGCTCTCTGGGAGGCCGAGGTGGGCGGATGGTTTGAGCTCAGGAGTTCGAGACCAGCCTGAGCAAGAGTGAGACCCCATCTCTACTATAAATAGAAAGAAATTAATTGGCCAACTAATATATATAGAAAAAATTAGCCGGGCATGGTGGCACATGCCTGTAGTCCCAGCTACTTGGGAGGCTGAGGCAGCAGGATTGCTTGAGCCCAGGAGTTTGAGGTTGCTGTGAGCTAGGCTGATGCCATGGCACTCACTCTAGCCTGGGCAATAAAGTGAGACTCTGTCTCAAAAAAAAAAAAAAAAAAAAAAGTCTTTGCCTAGGCCAATTCTAGAAGAGTTTTTCCTCCAGAATTCTAATGGTTTCATGACTTAGATCTAAGTCTTTTACCCATCTTGAATTAATTTTTGTGAGTGGTGAGAGGTAGGGGTCCTGTTTCATTTTTCTGCATGTGGCTATCCAATTTTCCCAGCACCATTTATTGAATATGGCTTCTTTTCCCCAGTGTATGTTGTTTGCTTCATCAAAGATCAGTCGGTCATAGTTAGATGGTTTTATATCTGGATCCTCTGTTTTGGTCCATTCAACTATGTCTCTGTTTTTGTACTAATACCATGCTATATTGGTTACTATAGACTTGTAGAATAGTTTAAAGTCTGGTAATGTGATACCTCCAAATTTTTTCTTTTTGTTTAAGATTGCTTTGGCTATTCAGGTTCTTTTCTGGTCCTAAATGAAGTGTTGAGTTATTTTTTCTAGATCTGTGAAGTATGACTTTGGTAATTTGATGGGGATTGATTGAGTTTGCATAACTTGGGGGTAGTGTAGACATTTTAACAATGTTGAGTTTGCCTATCCATGATCATGATATGTTTTTCCATTTGTTTGTATGCTCTGTGATTTCTTTCCTCAGAGTTTTATAGTTATCCTTGTAGAGATCTTGCACCTCCTAGGTTAAGTGTATTCCTAGTTATTTTATTTTCTTTGTAGCTATTGTGAATGGAATTGAGTCTTTAATTTGACTCTTAGCTTGACTGTTATTAGTATATAGAAATGCTACTGATTTATGTACACTGATTTTGTATCCTGAGACTTTGCTGAATTTACTCACTAATTCCAGGAGACTCTTGGTGGAATCTTTGGGGTTTTCTAGATACAAGATCATCTCACTGGCAAAGAGCAATATTTTGACCTCCTGTTTCCTGATTTAAATACCCTTAATTTCTTTCTCTTGCCTAATTGCTTTGGCTGAGACTTCTAGGACTATGTTGAATAGAAGTGGTGACAGTGGGCATCCTTGTCTTGCTCCAATTCTTAAGGGGAATGCTTTCTACTTTTCCCCATCCAGTATGACATTGCCTGTGGGTTTGTCATATATGGCTTTTATAATGCTGAGATGTGTTCCTTCTATGGCTAGTTTGTTGAGGATTTTTATCATGAAAGGGTGCTAGATTTTGTTGAATGCTTTTTATGCATCTATTGAGATGATCATATGGTCTTTGTTTTTGCTTTTGTTTATATGGTGAATCACATTTATTGATTTATGTATGTTGAACCATACTTGAATCCTTGACATGAAGTCCACTTGGTCTTGATAACTTTTTTGATGTGCTGTTCAATTCAGTTTGCTAGTATTTTATAGAGGATTTTTACATCAATATTCATAAGGGTAGTTTTCTTTTTTTGATATGCTCTTTCCTAGCTTTGGTATCAAGTGATACTGACTTCATAGAATGAGTTGGGGAGGATTTCCTCCTTCTTAATATTATGAAATAATTTCTCTATTATGGGTACCAGGTCTTCTTTGTAGGTCTGATAGAATTCAGCTGTGAATCCATCTAGTCCAGGGCTTTTTTTGGGGGCGTGGGGGGAGGTGTTTTTAATTACTGTTTCAATCTTACTGTTCATTATTGGTCTTTTCAGGAGTCCTATTTCTTCCTGGTTGAGTCTTGGGCAGTTGTGTGTTTCCATGAATTTGCCCATTTCCCCTACATTCTCTAGTTTATGCACGTAGAGATTTACATACTATTCATGGATGATGTTTTTTATCTCTGCTGTATCCGTTGTAATGTCACCTTTTTCAGTTCTGATTAAGCTATATGGGTTCTTTCTCTTCAATTCTTGGTTAATCTAGGAAGAAGTCTGTTGATTTTGCTTATCTTTTTAAAGAACAAATTTTTGTTTCATTAATCCTTTGTAATTTTTTTTGATTCTCCAATTCATTTAGTTCTGCTCTGACCTTTGTGATTTCTTTTACTCTGCTCACTTTGTGTTTGGTTTTCCTTTTCTAGTTCCTTGTTGTATGACATTACATTGTTAATTTGTGATCTTTCTGTCTTTTTGATGTAGGCATTTAAGGCTATAAATTTTCCCCTGAGGAATGCTTTTCCTGTGTACTCCAAGATTTTGATAGCTTCTGTCCCTTTTGTCATCCAGTTGAAAGAAGTTTTTGATTTCCATTTTAATTTTATTCTTGACCCAATAATTGTTCTGCAGCAGGTTGTTTAATTTCCCTAGCTTTGTGTACATTTGAGCATTTCTCTTGTGATTGATTTCTAGTTTTATGCTGCTGTGGTCTGAGTGGTTACATGGTATGATTTCAATTTTTTTCTGAAGTTGTTGAAATCTGTTTTGTGGTCTAAGACGATCAATCATGGAGAATGTCCCATGTGCTGCTGAAAAGAATGTGTATTCTGCAGTTTTGAGTAGAATGTTCTGTACATGTCTGTTAGGTCCATTTGATTTAGAGTTTGGTTTAAATCCATTGTTTCCCTATTTATTGGTTTAAATCCATTGTTTCCTTTTCTGCTTTGATGATTTGTTGAGCTCTGATAGTGGGGTGTTGAGGTCCCTGGCAATTACGATGGTGCTATTTCTTTGCTTAGTTCTAGTAAAATTTGCTTTATGCATCTAGGAGCTCCAGTGTTGGGTGCATATATATTTGGGATTGTTATGTCTTCTTGTTGAATTGCTCCTTTTACCATTATATAATGACCCTCTTTTTTTTACTTACCTTTGTTGGATTAAAGTCAATTTTATCTAACATGAGAATGACTACATCTGCTCTCTTTTGATTTCCATTTGTGTGGGATATTTTTTTCCATCCTTTCACATTGAGTCTGTGTGTGTGTCCTTGTGGTTTAGATGAGTTTCCTGGAGACAACAGATACTTGAGTTGTATTTTTTCATCCATTCAGCCAGCCTATGTCTTCTGAGACAGAGGAAGAGCATTCAGTTCATTAACATTAATTGATAGCATTGATATGTGGGATGTTGATCTGTCTATCCTGTTGGATAGTCCCTTATTGCTTTGTTTTACCTCTTGTTTATTGTTTTATAAGAGTTGTGGGTTTCAGGCTTTTTTTTAAGGTAAATTGACACTGATGGGCATCTGTTGTGCTGAGCTGTGGATAGTGCTATTCTGAGTATTTTGTGCAGGGCAGGTTTGGTCATAGCAAATTCCTTCAGTGTTTGCTTGTCTGGAAAAGACTTAATTTCTCTGTCAATTGTGAAACTTAATTTTGCAGGATATAAAATTCTAGGCTGGCAGTTATTATGTTTAAGTTGATTGAAGATGGAGCCCCAAACCCTTCTGGCTTGTTAGGTTTCCTCTGAGAAGTCTGTAGTTAGCCTGATGGATTTTCCTTTGTAGGATATTTGATGCTTTCATCATGCTGCTTGTAGAATTTTTTCCTTCATTTTGACTTTGCCCAGGTTGATTAGTATATGTCTTGGAGATGAACTATTTGCTATGAATCTTCCTGTTGTTTAATGTCCATCTTGTATCTGTATGTCTGAATTTCTGGTGGTACCAAAGAAGCTTTCCTCAATAATTTCCTCATATTATTTTTCATGTAAAAAGTAATGACTATTTCATGAAAGAAAAATAAAGGCAATCTAAATTGTACGAATGAAAATTTCATATGAAATTTTTTTTATTTGGCTTGAATGAGAAGTTTAAATTATAGAGTGGTTTTAAGCATAATAATGAACAGGTCATCTCTGATAGCTACTAGAGCTGAAAACCCTGACTCACAAAGTGTGCCAAAGCACAGAATCAGGGTTCTTAAATCACATTTTCTAGACAAACATAGATCTAGGAACAACTCAATTTTTTAAGATTCTTTGAGTTAAATAACTATTATTTAATTTCCTTCTGTCATTAAGTAAATGAGGACAACTTTGGGTTTACACCAATGATGTTATTTAGGTCAAGAAGAAAAAGATTATAAATCCATATTTCGATTTAATGTCATCTGAGCAGAAATAACCTACAAAAGAACACTTCGGTGCTTCCAATTGTCTGCAAAGAAAATAACACTTGGCGTTCTCATTTCCTTACCAAAGAAGCACTTTCTCCAATATTGAAAAGTTTGTCAAGTTGTCTGCCTCCAAACTTCTTCAATGTAACAACTTGCGAGTAGGCTCTCCTTTCCTTCAAAAACAGATAATTACCTGTCTAAATTTTAATCAACTAGTTTGACTTGTTTTCTGACATCTTTATAACCTTGGGTTAGGCAAAGATCTTTTAGACATCAAAAGCACGACTCATAAAAGAAACAATTGTAGATTGGACTTCATCAAAAGTATGAACATCCTGCTTTTCTAAAGACATTCTTAAGAGAATGAAAAGATAAGCCACAGAGTCAGAAAAAATATTTGCTAATCACGTATCCAAGAAAGGACTTATATTCAGAATATAACAAGAATTTTTAAAATGCAATAAAACGAACACAAATGAATTTTTAATGGGCAAAAGATATACGGATAACAAATAATCACATGAAAAGGTAATCAATATCATTTGATCATTCAAGAAATGCAAATTCAAACCACAATGAGATAATATCATGCATGTATAATAACTGTAATTTTTTGCAAATCCATTTTTATTGATAAATAATATTTTACATATTTATGAGGTACACTGATTTTGTTTACCTGCATAGAATGTATAACAATCAAATCAAGGTATCTAAGGTATCCATCACCTTGAATATTTATCTTTTCTGTGTTGGGAACCTTTCAAGTTCTCTCTTCTAGCTATTTTGAAATATATAATACATTGTTGTTAACTATACTCATCCTACTCTGCTATCAACATTAGGACTTATATTGTCTATCTAACTGTATATTTGTACCCATTGACTAACCTCTCTTTTTGTAAAATTTATTCATTTATTTATTTTTCAGCATTTTATGGTGGTACAAATGTTAAGGTTACGTATATTGCCCTTGCCCCCCTCCTCCCTCAAGTCAGAGCTTCAAGCGTGACTAACCTCTCTTCATCCCTCCTTCCACCCAAACATCTTTACAGCCTCTGGTATCATTCTACTCTCTACTTCCATGAGATCAACTATTTTAGCTTCCACATATGGGTGAGAAAAGGCAATATTTGTCTTTCTGTGCCTGGCTTAGTTCATTTAAAATAATGACCTCCACATTATTTCATTCTTTTTTATGGTCAAATCGTATTCCATTCTGTATATATACCACACTTTATCTATTCATCCACTGAGGGACAGTTAGGTTGAGTCCATATCTTTGCTGTTGTGAATAGTGCTTCGGCTGGGCGCGGTGGCTCACGCCTGTAATCCTAGCTCTCTGGGAGGCCGAGGCAGGCGGATTGCTTGAGGTCAGGAGTTCGAAAACAGCCTGAGCAAGAGCGAGACCCCGTCTGTACTATAAATAGAAAGAAATTAATTGGCCAACTAATATATATAGAAAAAAAATTAGCCAGGCATGGTGGCGCATGCCTGTAGTCCCAGCTACTTGGGAGGCTGAGGCAGAAGGATCACTTGAGCCCAGGAGTTTGAGGTTGCTGTGAGCTAGGCTGATGCCACGGCACTCACTCTAGCCTGGGCAACTAAGCGAGACTCTGTCTTAAAAAAAAAAAAAAATAGTGCTGCAATACACATGTCAGTACAGGTATCCCTTTGATAGACTGATTTCTTTTCCTTTGGATAAAAAATACCCAGTAGTGGGATTCCTGGATTGTATGGTAGTTCCATTTTTAATTTTTTGAGAAATCTCCATAGTGTTTTCCATAGTGGCTATACTAATTTACATTCTCACTAACAATGTATAAGAGTTTCCTTCTGTCCTCATCCTCACCAATATGTTATTTTTGTCTTTTTAATAACATCCATTCTAACTGGGGTAAGATGATATCTCATTATGGTTTTGATTTGCATTTCCCTGACGATTAATGGTGCTGAGCATTTTTCATATACCTGTTGGTTATTAGTATATCTCCTTTTAAGAAATGTCTGTTCATGTTCTTTGCCTCCTTTTTAATGAAATTATTTGTTGTTGTTTTTTATTGTTGAGTTGTTTGAATCCCTGTTGGATGAATGGTTTGCAAATATTTTCTACTATTCAACAGGTTGTCTCTTCACTCCACTGTTTCCTTTGCTGTGCAGGAACTTTTTAGTTTTATATAGTCTCATTTGCCTATTTTTGTTGTTTATGCTATTGAGATCTTAGATGTAAAATCTTTGCCTATACCAATGTTCTGAAGTGTTTTCTCTATGTTTTCTGTTAGTAGTTTTATAGTTTCAGGTCTTATCTTTAAGACTTTAATCTATCTTGAGTTGATTTTTGTATATGGTGAGATTGGGGTCCAGCTTCATTCTTCTGCATATGGAGATCCAATTTTCCCAGCACCATTTATTAAAGAGGGTGTCTTTTACCCAATTTATGTTCTTGGCACCTTTGTCAAAAATCAGTTAGCTGTAAATATGTGGATTTATTTCTGGATTCTCTATTCTGTTCCATTGGTCTATATGTCTATTTTTATACCAATATCACACTATTTTGGTTACTATAGCCTTATATTTTTAAGTCAGGTAGTGTGATGCCTCTAGCCTTGTTCATTTGGCTCAGGATTGCTTCGGCAATTTGGGCTCTTTTCAAATTTTAGGAGTGTTTTTTCTATTTCTGTAAAAAATGACATTGGTATATTGATAGAGATTGCATTGAATCTATAGGCTTCTTTAGACAGTATGGTCATTTTAATGATATTAATTCCTCTGATACATGAGCATGAAATGTCTTTCTATTTGTTTGTGTCCTCTTCCATTTCTTTCACCAGCGTCTTGTAGTTATCCTTGTAGAGACCTTTCACCTCCTTGATTAAATTTATTACTATGTAGTTTTAATTTTTTGAAGTTATTATAAATGGGATGGTTTCTCGATGTCTTTCTCAGCTAGTTATTTGTATTAGAAACACTACTAATTTTTGTCTGATTTCATATCCTTCAACTTGACTGAATTTATTTATCGACTCTAAGAGTTTTTTAGTGGAGTCTAAGTTTTTCTAAATATAAGATCATATCATTAGCAAAGAGGAACAATTTGATTTCTTCTTTTCCAATTTGGACATCATTTATTTCTTTCTTTGCCTGATTGCTCTGGATAGTACTTCCAGTACTATGGAAGTGGTACTGGTTGAATAGAAGTGGTGAAAGTGGGTATCCTCATCTTGTTCCATTTCTTAGAGGAAAGGCTTTTAGTGTTTCCCCATTCAGTACAATGTTAGCTGTGGGCTTGTCATTCATGACCTTTATTATGCTGAGGTATGTTCCTTTATACCTAGTTTGTTGAGAGTTTTCAATCATGAAGTGATGTTGAATTTTATAAAATGCTTTTTCTGCATATACTGAGATGATCATATGGTTCTTGTCCTTCGATCTATTAATGTGAGGTATCACATTTATTAATTTGCATATGTAGGACCATTCTTGTGTCCCTGAAATAAATCCCACATGATCATGGCTATTTTTCTGACTTGTTGTTGGATTCACTTTGCTAGTATTTTGTTGAGAATTTTTGCATCTGTGTTCATATTGGCCTGTAGTTTCTTTTTTTATTATGTCCTTGTCTGGTTAGGATATCAGGGTAATGGTAGCCTTCTATAAAGAGTTGGGGAGAGTTCCCTCCTCTTCAATTTTGTTGGAATAGTTTGAGGAGAATTGGGGTTAATTCTTTGAAAGTTTGGTAGAATTCGGCAGTGCGGCCATCTGGTCCTGAACTTTTTTGTGGAGACTTTCTATTACAGATTCAATCTCATTACTCATTGGGCTATTCAGGTTTTCTGTCTCTTCCTGGTTCAATCTTGTAAGTATCCACGAATTTATCCATTTCCTCTAGGTATTCCAGTTTGTTACTATATAGTTGTCCGTGATAGTCTCTGATGATCTGTTGTATTTCTATAGTATCAGTTGCAATGTCTCTTTTTTTATTTCTGATTTTATTTAGGTCTTCTCTCTTTTTTTCTTAATCTAGCAAGTGGTGTCTCAATTTTGTTTATTTTTTCAAAAATGCAACTTTTTGTTTCATTGATACTTTGGTTGTTTTTTTTTTTATTCTCTGTTTTGTTTAGTTCTATTCTGATCTTTATTCTTTCTTTCCTTCTAATTTTGGTTTGGTTTGTTCTTGATTTTCTCATTCCTTGAAGTACACCATGACATTGTTTATTTGAAATCTTTATACTTTTTTTGATGTAGCATTTTATTGCTATAAACTTCCCTCTTAGCAATGCTTTTACTGTGTCCAATAGGACTTGATATGTTGTGTTTTGATTTTCATTTATTTCAAGAAATGTTTATTTCCTCCTTAATTTCTTTCTTGACCCAATGGTCATTCAGGAGCATGTTGCTTAATTTCCATGTATTGGGACAATAGTTTTATTCCATTGTGGCCTAAGAATATACTAGATATGATTTTGATTTTTTAATTTGTTTTGAGATTTATTGTATATCCTAACATATAGCCTATTCTGGAGAATGTTCCATGTGCTGATGAGAAGAATCTGTATTCAGTACACGTTGGATGAAATGTTATGTAAATGTTTGTTAGGTCCATTTGGTCTAATCTGAAATTTAAATCCAATGTTTTTTTGTTGTTGTTGTTAATTTTCTATCCAAATGATCCATCTAATGCTGAGAATGGGGTGTTGAAGTCCCCAACTATTATTGTATTGGAGTCTCTCTCTCCCCTTAGATCTAATAATAATTGCTTTATAAATCTGAGTGCTCCAGCGTTGGGTGCATATATGTTTAGAATTGTTATATTCTCTTGCTGAATTAATCCCATTATCATTATATGACTTTCTTTAGCTTTTTTTTTTTTTTACTGGTTTTGACTTAAAGTTTGTTTTATCTAATGTAAGTTTAGCTACTCGTGCTCACTTTTGGTTTCTGTTTGCATAGAATATCTTTTTTCATTCTTCACTTTCAATCTATATTTGACTTTATATAGGTGAGATGAGTTGTTTTTTTTTTTTTTTTGAGACAGAGTCTCACTTTATTGCCCAGGCTAGAGTGAGTGCCGTGGCGTCAGCCTAGCTCACAGCAACCTCAAACTCCTGGGCTCAAGCAATCCTGCTGCCTCAGCCTCCCAAGTAGCTGGGACTACAGGCATGTGCCACCATGCCCGGCTAATTTTTTCTATATATATTAGTTGGCCAATTAATTTCTTTCTATTTATAGTAGAGATAGGGTCTCGCTCTTGCTCAGGCTGGTCTCAAACTCCTGAGCTCAAACGATCCGCCCACCTTGGCCTCCCAGAGAGCTGGATTACAGGCTTGAGCCACCACGCCCGGGCTGAGATGAGTTTCTTGAAGGCAGCATATAGTTTGGTCATGCTTTTTATCCATTGAGCCAATCTGTATCTTTTAAGTGGAAATTTTAATCCATTTACATTCAAGGTTATTGACATGTGAGGACTTATTCCTGTCATTTTATTGATTTTTACATGTTTTGTATATCCTTTGTTCCTTCCTTTCTCTCTCTTTATCATTATAGTTGGGTGGTTTTCCATAATGGTAACATTTGAGTCTTTTCTCTTCCATGTTTGTGTATTTGCTCTGTCAGTGGTTTTTATATTTTTGTGTGTTTTCATAATGATAGATATCATTCTTTCACTTTTGAATGTAAGACTCCCTTAAGCATTTTTTATAGGGTGGTTTAATGGTGATGAGTTCTGTCAGCTTTTGCTTGAGAATGACTACAACTTTTAAAGGGTGATCAAGTCAAGGGTAGCAAGGATAAGGAGCAATTAGAACTCTCATATATTGCTTGTGATGAGGTAAAATAGTGCGACCACTTTGCAAATGCAATTTAGAAATTTCTTAAAACACATTACATGTAACCAAAATGCTTGTACCTCACAGTATCCTGAATAAAAAATAATAATAATAAACAAAAAATTTAAATATATATCTATCATATGACCCAATCAGTCTACTTCTAGATATTTATCCAAGATAAATGAAGGCATATGACCACGCAAAGACATACACATGTAAACATACCACCTTTATTTCTAATAATCAAAACTGGAAATGACCCAAATGTCTATCAATTTATGAATAAACAAATTACTGAATACCCATATAATGAAATATTATTCAGCAATAAAAAGTAATGAACATTTGATATACACAAAAGCATGGATGGGCCAGGCACAGTGGCTCATGCCTGTAATCCTAGCACTCTGGGAGGCCAAGGTGGGAGGACCACTTGAGTCCAGGAGTTTGAGACCAGACTGAGCAAGAGTGACACCCTATCTCTACTAAAAATAGAAAAAATTAGCCAGACATGGTGGTGCATGCCTATAGACCCAGCTACTCAGGAGGCTGAGGCAGGAGGATCACTTGAGCCCAGGAGTTTGAGGTTGCTGTGAGCTAGGCTGACAATATGGTACTCTAGGCCCAGGAAACAGAATGAGACTCTGTCTCAAAAACTAAAAAAAAGGAAGCATGGATGAATCTCAATGTAATTAAGCTGAGTGAAAGAAACAAGACCAGAAGAAAAACCATACATACTGCATGATTCAATTTGTATAAAATTCTAGAAAATTCAAACTAATCTATAGTGACAGATAAATGCCTGTGGATGGAGTTGGGGTGTGGAGAGGGAGTGAAGGCTTACAAGGAAGTATAGGAAATTTGGGGTGATGCATATATTCACTACCTTGAAGATAATGATGATTTCACAGATGCATAGATGTCAAAAATTATCAAGTTTTACCCTTTAAATATATGCAGCTTATTATTGTCAAATATGCCTCAATAAAACTATAAAATATGGAAACTACTTAAAAATTCAGCATATCAGAAACCTTCATATTTTGTTCCTATTTTTTGACAAATGCCTCTTTAAAAGGCAATCATTCAAAGTTATACTGAAGATGAAGATGACAACTTTAACAGTTATAAATGTCTTTCAGAATTTTTGGTGTAATTAATTAATGTCAGTATAAAGCAATAAGTCATGACATGTGAAGTATTTCTTCATCAAAGGAAAAAAAAACAGCTGTTTTACCAAGCATTACAGGTGTACCATGGCTGCACAAAACAGCAAGGTTTTTTCCTAATAAATGTTTTGCTCTTTAAAAAACCTCCCCATTTTTAAGATGTCACAGACCTATGAAATTTCTAATTGGTGCTTACAATGTATAGTTCCTCTTTGATGCATCAGTTTGCAAGAATTAGGCTGCATAAGAGACATCAGTCATTTAAACTAGTTTTATGCTGAAGAGGAATAGCACAACATAGCAATTTTTATTTCAGAGTATTATAGGGGTACAAACATTTTGTTTACGTGATTTACTTTTGTGCAGTTGCCAAAGTTATATGTGTGCCCATCAGCAAGATACTGTGTATTGTACCCATTAGGAGTGAATTTACCCATCTTTCCCCTCCCCTCACATCTGCTTGGTTTCCACTGAGTTTTACTACTATACGTACACATGAGTGTTGGTCAATTAGTTCCAATTTAATGGTGAGTACATGTGGTATTTGTTTTTTCATTCTTGTGATACTTCACTTAGAAGAATGATCTCCAGTTCCATCTGAGTTGTTATAAAAGGTATTAGTTCACCTTTTTATGACTGAGTAGTACTCCATACTATACATATACCACATTTTATTAATCCACTCATGTATTGATGGACACCTTGGGTTGATTCCACATCTTTGCAATTAAATAACCTCATTAAAAAGTGGACAAAAGACATGAACAGTTTTCCAAAAAGAGATAGACTAATGGCCACTAAACATGTGAAAAATACTCAAAACCTCTAATCATCAGTGAAATGCAAAACAAAACCACAATGAGCTATCACCTAACTCCAATGGGAATGGCTTTTATCAAAAAGTCCCAAAACAACAGATGCTGGGGTGGATGTGGAGAGAAGGGAACACATACACTGTTGGTAGGACTGCAAACTAGTACAACCTCTATGGAAAATAGAATGGAGATACCTCAAAGAACTAAAAGTAGACCTACCATTTGATCCAGCAATCCCACTATCGGGTATTTACCCAAGGGAAAAAAAAATCATTGCAATATAGCAATTTTTATTTGTCATATCACTGCATTCACAACAGCAAAATAGTCAAAAAGCAGAAAATGGCTGAAGTATTAGACATCAATAGTTTCACCTAATTACATGCTGAAGGGTAATAGCAGAACTACTATGTTTTGTAATATCTCTTTTAAAATGTTTATATATATATATATAATAGTCCTAGTATAATAGTATATATCAATAGTCCTAGAGTGGATTAAGGCATTTTGTAGAAATTTGGCTTCAATTTTATTTCTCTTATCCAAGCCACAAAGTCAGTCAACATTTCCAGGGCACATGAACAAGGTTTTCTCAATCATGTATGACATGCATGCTTGATAAGCAATCTTGTAGGATGTTTAAAGGCAGAGTGTATATTTAAGAAAATCCAAGTCTGGAAAAAATTCTTTCCACTAAAACTCAGGCTTCTTCTCACAAAAAAAGATACACACTTTGTGATGTATTTGCAAGACAAATGAGAAGAAACTTACTCAGCTCCATGCTTCCATTGGCAAGAAATGCCTATAAAAACCATCATTCTAGCTTCTGCATCCCATTATATTCAGAGATAAAAGTAAAACCAAAGGGTTCACAGGCTTTGATGAACTTTTCCTCTGACATTTTTCAACTTAAGCGAGGCTGCTATAAGAAAAGATAGATGTCTAGAATCATAGTGGTATGGCGTACAGTTTTTAATTCCTATCAATAGCGAAGTAAACAAGCAGGTATAAAATGTTGACATAATGATATATATGTTACCTAACCCTATAAAAAATTAGTAACATATTCCATCTTCCACTTTTTGTGGGTAAAACAATACCTTAATAACATAATTTGACATAAGCCATTGACAATTTTCAAAGTTATAAGAAAATTAAAAAAAAATAAAATCACACTGAGAGGGGCCATATCATGGACCACCTGAAAATCTTCCATAGAATTCCTAAAAAAAAATAACTTTTAGCCAATATAAGTAGAGTTTAGAACTTCTAACTTTAAGGGGCACTCATGGTCATTGTTGTGGGGCCATACTCGGGAAATCTTTTTTTGTGGGGAATGGGACAGTTTTGTAGTACCTAACAAAGTATGATGTGTGCATATCCTTTGAGCTAGCTTTTTCATTTCTAAAAATCTATCATATAGAAATATTAGCACAAATGTGAAAGAAGTGATGCACAAAGGATGTTCTTTGGGCACTATTTATAATAGCAAAAATTTTAGAAGTTATCTATATATACATAAAACACAAAAGACCAGAAAGAATATCCACCAAATTATTAACAGTGTTTAACTCTAAGGATCCTGTGGAAACACTAGGGTGAAGACACAATTTTCATTTTGTAATTTACAAACTTCTGTAAGGTAGACACACTAAAACAAAAACAAACAAAACCCTTCTCTATGCAATATAATGGTAGAACACAGCCTCTACTTTTAAAGGGTACCCATGATCGCTATTGTGGTGATCAAAAAATAGTGGGGTGACTTGGATGGATAAATAGATGCATACACCCATACAACAGCAACTTGTCAATTCACTACTAGATTATTTAGTAACATTCTATTTGTAGTCAATTTTGATTTCCAGGTTTTCCATATGACTTTTTTATAACAATAAATTCACATCTTATATTTGAGCAGCTTGATGCTTTCAACCTTAGAATACTACTTTGCATTTAAGTGAACTAAATTTATTTTAATTTCTGACAACTCCTTTAACTTATCCATATCATTTTTATTCTAAAGTTGTCTCTCCTCCTTAGCAAGCTCAGAATGGTCTGTAAATGTAATGAGTTCACTATTATGTACTTCTTTGATTAAAGTATCAGACATTGACTGCAAAAGAATCATTTTTTTTAGGTGTTTAAATGTTATTGTTAGGATCTTAATTTACATTTCCTTGATAACTTGTGATGCCGAACATCTTTTTATATGATTATTGGCCATATGTGTTGTCTTTTATGTAAAATATTTGTCCATATGTCTTGCCCATTTTTCTATTCCATTGTTTATTATTTATTTGTATGAGTTCTTTAAATATTCTTAAAACTAATCCTTTGTCAGTTGTATGAATTGCAGATATCTCCAAATCTGTAATGTGTCTTTTCACTTCAAGGTGTCTTTTGATGAAAACAAATTTCTTAATTTTGATGTAAATACATAAAATATTAACTGCTTCTTTTATACTTAAACTTTTTTTCCTTCTTTAAGAAACATTTTCCCTGTCCCCTATCATTTCATACTCATGTAACTGGCAAAAATTAAAAGTCTAAAAATATCAAATATTGAAAACAAAGTATCACAGGATATTTTATTCGGGTATATTGCTGATGAATGTGTAAAATGGTGCAACTTCTTTGGAAAACAATATGACATGAATTTATACACCCATAGTTCAGTAACTCCACTTATGGGTATATAACCAAAAGAAACTCTAGTGCACATATATCAGGAACCATGTCATGACAAAAACTGTTCACAGTAGCTAAAACCTAAAAACAAACCAAGTGCTTGCTCATCAATGAGACCGTAGATGGATAAACTGTGATATATTCACACAAGACAATATAATTCAAATGATTAAGCAAATAAAGTAGCATACAGCAATATGAATAAATCTTATTCATATATTAAGTGAGAAAAGCCTCAAAAGATTATATACATCATGATAAACTTTTACGTAAGTTTTAAAACAACTAAAAATTTTTAACTATTTTACAAAAATACATATCCATAACAACAAAAGTATTTAAAAAGAAAAACAGGGAATGCTGAGCATAAGATTCAAGATAATGCTTACCTCAGGTTGGGAGGAAAAGAAAAATGGGTTTTTTAGTAAGCTTTATGGTTAGATATGTTATTGTCAAGGTCCTGGTTTTTATTTTGGATGGTTAGGTCAGGTATTTATTACACTATTAAAATCACATAGTTTAGCATAACAAAGTTACTATAATCAACAATAAGTTAGAGTATACTTTAAAATAACTAAAAGTGTGGAATCAGAATGTTTCTAATACAAAGAAATGATAAATGTCTGAGGTGACGAATACCCCAGTTACCCCAATTTGATTAATTCATATTGTATGCCTGTATCAAAACATCACAGGTACCTGATAAATGTATACAACTATTATGTACCCATAATAATTAAAAGTTAAAAAATGTTTTTAAAAAATTACATAACTAGATAAAAGTAGGTCATTCATGGACCAATGATGACAATGTCATAATCCAATCCAATAATCAATCCAATTATGTATACCTGAGACCAAATTTTTTAATATTATTATAAATAATGCTTTTATAACATAAAAATGTTCTGTAACATAAAATATGACCAAAAATGATGTTTCATAACATATTTTAAAGCTTAGCTTTCCAATAATTTATAATTAAACTGACAAACATAACTTATATTCATGAGTACAGGCTCTTAAACTAATACTGAAAATATAACAACTTACCATCAATATCAATAGTCTTTAGTGCCTGTCGCATTTCTGAATCACTTATAGAAATTCTCAAGGTGCAAAGGATAAGTAGCAGATCATTCACAAAAATCTTACCACTTCGAATTTTACTAAAAATGTTGTAGGCTTTATGAAGTGCTGCACATATACAACAAAACATTTAGTTAATTAATTCAAAGCAATAATTATCCTAATCCCCACACCCTCTCTCAAAAAAAAAAAAAACCAATAATCACTAAAGGAAGAAAGGGGAACAAATCTTTGTTTTCCAGATTCTCTACTTAAAAATCTATCTCATGACTTATCTAGGTATGTTTGAAGCCAGTGACCTCTAAGTCAATCAGTTTACTAAAGAACGCTCAGAAACTGTCAAAAAAGTCATGCAAGGTTCACATAGGTAAAGGCTTCTACAATGTTCCCTGAGAATATTAAATTTTTCCTCTGTGCTCCTATAGCACTGAATATATATCTCATTCAAAGCTCTTGGTATTGTGATTGCTTACATGTCAATATCCCTCACTAAACTGTCAGCTCCTAGGGGGCAAGATTTTTGTTTTCAATGCTTAATTCAAAATAGATTATCAAAAAATGTCTGTTGAACTTGACTTGGGTTTTGTTCAGTGGATACTACACTTTATTTTCAAAAAGAGGCAATCAAAGACAGTACAAAATCCAAGAGAAAAACTAAAAAATTGACAATAATGACTTTAATAATAGGAGTTTTAGCAGAATATTGGAGGTAGAAGCCAGATTTCAGTGAAATGGAAAGTGAAAAAATATGTAGTAATTAATTAATGAAAACAACTCTCAATAAGTGCCTCTGAAAAATATTGAGTATAAAATTGGCAAAGTATAGACCCTGAAAAAGCAGAAGAAAACTGAATACAAGTGAAAATGAAGGGATTAGTCTGGTGAAAAGTAACTTTTTCCAATGAGACAAGAGAGAAGGATATGAATGTTGTTTTATAGATAAGCTTATAGTAGAAATAGCAAGGAGTTTAGGAAGCTGCACAGCAGCCTTAGTTACTCTGTATGAAATAACAAAGCCAGATGATCCAGCAATCCCACTTCCAGGTATTTATCCAAAAGAATTAAAATTAGGATTTTGAAAAGGTATTAACACTCCCATTTACTGCAACAGTATTCACAACAGCCTAGCTGTTGAAACCACCTAAATGTCTATCCACAGATGAGTAGGGAAAAGCATGGTATAAGCATACAATGGAATATTATTCAAGCTTTAAAAAGGAAATCCTACAGTATATGATAACATGGCTAAATCTGGAGGACATTATGCTAAATAAATAAGTCAATCATAAAAGAACATATACATGATTCCAATTATATAAGGTATCTAAAATAGTCAAACTTATATAAAAGGAAAATATATGCCAAATTACTCTGTCAATATAAAGGAGAAGCCCAAGATATGAGAGAAGTGAGTGTTAAGAAGGAGTACAGAATATAAGTCTTAATATCAAGGTAGTAAAGACTAAATTCCAGTGATAGCAGTGACTCCAGAGCTTACTAATTTATCCATTGTATGTAATACCCAGACATTTTTCCAAAAAGTATATTCGAACTAGAATAAGCATATATATTATATTTTGCTTATTTACCAATACAACAAAAGATATTTATGGATTAAACTATCTGCTTTTTCTTCCTCACAGCCTGCAGCACTCGCCATAGCATGTAATATCAGCTGATACCTTACCTACTAGGAGTAGAAGAGGCACTAACTGCTGAAATAATTCCTAAAAAGCACATAATCAGGAAATTTATTCAAGAAATTCTAGAACCTCTTATTACCACTTATTTCTTCTAAGTGTCCATAGGGTACATCTTCATATAATGTCAGGTAGAGGTTAGAAAGCGTTTCTTTATTCCTGTCAAAGAAACAGCCACATTATAAGCAGCAAAAAATATATACAAAATCCCATTTAAAAATACTAGCAAACCTATCAATAGCCTGAGATTTATAAGAACATTTCTTGAAGAACTGAATGAGGAATTCCATATTTTTCATCTCAGAATTTCCATCTTATTTCTTTCAGATGATATTTCTCCACCAGGCATAATTCACCCTAGTCAATAAACAGTACCCATGAACCACTATCATTTGGCTATGGTCCAATTTTTCCCATTCATAATCCAAGTCACAGAAAATTTTTAAGAAAGTTATTATAATAAGGCAAATAAGAACATCTTTAATCAACCAAAGAATCATAGATTTCATCACCCATCAGTAAAAATGCCTGGAAAAGATGATTCATCTGATACTATAACATGTAAATAACTGAAATCATATAATGTTATTAGTGTTGGAAGAAATCTTAAGGGTCCACCTAGTACACAATTCTTGTACAGATGTGGAAAACGAAGCTCAGAGATGTAAAATAAAGAGTCTATGCTATCATATGAGGTCAATCAGGACTCAATTCCAAGTCTTAGAATTTCACATATAGTGCTTTTATCTCTACAATATCCTTTCTAAGAGCATAGTCTCTTGGTTTGCACAAACTATTTGGCATTTTTTATGTGGAAGGGATAGATAACTCTGGAAATAAAAACCCCAAGTCTGAACCCAACATTCAAGGAATAGAATACAATGATTTAAATACCAAATATTTGAGGAAGATGGACAAAGGGGTGGTAAAGTCTTATGAATGCTGTAATGATTTGGTAAATTGCATAAAGAGTTTTCTTTCCTAGTCATCTTCTCCTTTGACAGCTTCAGAGAGGTAGAGACAACCTAGAGCCAAATGAAAGTATATTGGTGCCTGAGATTATACTGGTAATTCAGTATTCTTGGATAATAAACCTCTTAAAAGATAATTAATCATACCTTAGCTCCTCAGTTATGTTTCTGACGTAAAATTGCTTTTTGTAATTAAATTACATTTTTTATATACTAAAATTTTAAATAAACAATACAAAGCCATGCTTTTCTTAAGTATGCAACTAATCACCTCCTAATTAATATCTTGTCAATATATAGTAAGGGATTTTATAAATCAAGAAAAACCCATAGTATAGTAAGAACAAGATGACTCAGCTACAAGCCTAGGCAACATACACAGGCTTTGACTATATATGCAAAATAATGTGGAAATTCAACACAGTTACTCAAATGATACAGCTAATTTTGTATTAAATTATCCTTATGATTTAGTAAATTATCCACTTAACACTGCATATATAAACATAAATCAAAAAAGGAAAGCAGCTAGGATAGAAAAGTACCATTTAGAAAATGAGAACTCTAATTATAGGTATCTTCAATTTTACATGAGCCTTGAGTTTTAATAACCATGCAGAGTGTAGAAAGAAGACTCTCAAGTCACATAAGATTTGATAGGAACTGGTACTGAGATCCTGCATAGAGCCAAAATCTTCAAAAGCAATGTTCTCAACAAGAGTAAGCTAAGAAAAAAACTTATACTCCAGTAAAAATATAAGAGTAAAATCTGTCTCAGTCTCAGCTCCTGGCTAGAATATAAAAAAGAGAGAAAGGAAGAAAGCCTACTTCTCCTGATTAGTAATAACCATAACTCTACACACATATAACTTTAGAATTCAAATCTATACTAAATACATGGGTTAGGAAAATAGAAACCAAAAAATTCATTTAAAGTGATCTCAGATCTTTAAGACTTCTGAAGTGCATGGCAGAAGCAAATATAAATTCTCCTTAAAAAGATTATCTTCGAGGAGGACAGTTTCATCATGAGATTCCCACAAATCTAAATCAACTACATATGAAAGGATGTACGAAACATATAAAACACCCAAGGACACATGTTAACTTGAGTGAGAATCAGATAAAATCACAAACACAAGATTTAGATTCCCTCAAGAACTTCATCTACTGGATACTAATCTTGAAACAACTATGGAATATGGAGCAAAGAACAAGACATCAGGCATATTTCAAGAACCACCAAATAAAACTTCTAGAAGTAAAAAATATAGTCATAGAAATTAAAATCTCAAAGGACAGGTTAAACTTTAGATTAGATTCAGCTGGATAAAGAATAAGTGAACTAGAAATTAGATGGGGAGAAATTACCAAGAACAAAATATATAGAGAAAAATATATGAAAAATATGAAGTAATATTAAAGAATATAGAGAATAGAATGATAAGATCTAATACACATCTAATGGAAGATCCAGAGGGATAGCAAAAAGATTAAGAGGGAGAAAATATTCTAAAAGATAATGGATTAGACTTTTCCAGAATTGAAGAAAGGCATGCATCTCAGATTCAGGAAGCACAACAAATAATAAGACAGAAAAATAAAAAGAAATATGCACCTAAGTATATCACAGTGAATGTAGTGGGTTTTTTTTTTTTTTTTTTGAGACAGAGTCTCACTTTATTGCCCAGGCTAGAGTGAGTGCTGTGGCATCAGCCTAGCTCACAGCAACCTCAAACTCCTGGGCTCAAGCAATCCTGCTGCCTCAGCCTCCCAAGCAACTGGGACTACAGACATGTGCCACCATGCCCGGCTAATTTTTTCTATATATATTAGTTGGCCAATTAATTTCTTTCCGTTTATAGTAGAGATGAGGTCTCGCTCTTGCTCAGGCTGGTCTCGAACTCCTGAGCTCAAATGATCTGCCCACCTCGGCCTCCCAGAGAGCTAGGATGAATGTAGTAGGTTTAATGGTGGCTCCACAAAAAGATATGTCCATGTCCTACCCTCTAGAACCCGTGAGAGTGATCTTATTTGGAGAAAAAGTATCTCCAGATGTAATAAAGTTAAGATCTTGAGATGAGATATGCAATGACAGATGTGCTTATAAAAAAATAGGAAGAGCCTGTAATCCTAGCACTCTGGGGGCGGAAGCAGGCGGATCGTTTGAGCTCAGGAGATGGAGACCAGCCTGAGTAAGACCAAGGCCCCGTCTCCACTAAAAAAACAAAAAGAAATTAGATGGACAACTAAAAAAAATACACACACACACACACACACACACACATATATATATATATATATAAAATTAGCCAGGCATGATGGCACATGCCTGTAGTCCCAGCTACTCGGGAGGCTGAGGCAGGAGAATTGCTTGAGCCCATTTGAAGTTGCTGTGAGCTAGGCTGATGCCATGGCACTCTAGCCTGGGGAACAGAGTGAGACTCTGTCTCAAAAAAATAAATAAATAAAATAAAAATAAAAAAATAGGAAGAGAAAGATGAGCTACAGACACAGAGGGGAAGACCATGGAAGACCCATGTGAAGACAGAGGCAGTGATTGGAGTTATGCTGCTGCAAACAAAGGGACACCTAGGATCATTGTTTAAACAGCAGAAATGCTAACAGAGAACACAGTAAAATATATATGTACTGGTTAAATAGAGAAAGAACGGTAAAAATTTCATAATCTTCTGAAAGGATTCCTTGTTCTATTTTTTTTAAAGGAGGAGAATGAAGAAAAGGAGAGGAAGAGGAGGAGAAGGAGAAGGAAATAGTAGTAATATCTAAGATTGTATCATTTTAAAACTTGGAGTAAAATGTAAGGGGATGTTTGGGGGCTAAGGACAACTCTTGAGGTGAAAGAAAAATTTCCAAATCTTTATTTACCTCAGTTTTTTTACTGTACTGTTGTGCTTGTAAAATTTTCTTTCTCTTGATATTTATTTCTCCTGAAAAATCAGAGAACTTTTCTTTTTCACATAGGAATATTGATGTTTCATACCGAAATTGCACAAAAATTGGAATAACTCCTAAATGTTTCTGATTTTTCTTCTTCTTTTCAACTTTCAGTTAGGGAAATTTTCAAACATATACAAAAGTAGAATAATATGATATATCCCCATGTACTCATCACCCAGCCTCAATAATGGCCAATCTCATTTCATCTATTAATATATTCCCCACACTTATTATGTTTTGAATAAATTCTAGTGTCATATTATTTCACCTATAAAAATTTTAACACACACCTCTACAAGGTGTTTTTTCTTTAAAAGAAATTTTAAAACTCATTATGACAACTAAAAAATTAATAATTTCTTAATATCAAATATACAGGCAGTGTTCTAATTTCCAGTTGTCTCACAAATGTCAAAAAATTTTTTTAACACTTTACATCAGGCCGGGCGTGGTGGCTCAAGCCTGTAATCCTAGCTCTTTGGGAGGCCGAGGTGGGCGGATCGTTTGAGCTCAGGAGTTCGAGACCAGCCTGAGCAAGAGCGAGACCCCATCTCTATAAAAAAAAAAAAAAAAAAAAAAGAAAAAAAAAAAAAACACTTTACATCAGAATTCATTAACATCCCCAATTATAGTTTATTGATATATCTTCTAAATCTCTTTTCATCCATAAGTTCTCCTTTTTATATCACTTATCATTATTATTAATATTATCAGTTCTTGTAGATTTTCTACAGTATGAATTTTGCTGATTATATTAACATAGTTGTAGGCTTCTAGAGGCTTGATCATATAAACATTCAACATTGGGATGGGGGGTGCAAAACCCTACATAGGTGGTAGTGTTTTTCCATCAGGAAGCACATAATGTCCAATTGACTCTCTATTTGTAGTAGGGTTCGCACTCCTACAATGCCGCAGTCACTGATTATGCAATGATGCAAGCAATGGGGAGCAGCTGTAAATCCAGATGAAGCTTCAATGGGTTACTTGCTCACCCACCACTCACCACCTATTGTGCAGCCCAGTTCCTAACAGGCCATGGACCAGTACCAGTCCTTGGCCCAGGGGTTGGGGACTGCAGCCCCAAAATGTTAAGTTATTTTGAACAATGCTCATGAAAGAAGGTGAAGGGACACTCCCACCACCTTCCTTTCCTTCCAGGTAACAAGTTTTATCGTAGTCTTCTAGAAATAATTGCCTTGCCTTTTGTCATATAAAATATTATGGTTAAATTAAAGGGAAACAAAGGCTATGGTAGGTAGAGGAGATTTTAGTTCAATCACAAAATGCAGGTAATTTCCAATTTCACCAACAGGTTAAGATCAGCATTTAGTTGGAGAAAGATAAAGTGAGATAAGCCCTGAACTCAGAGGCTTTCTTCTTTGTGATAATTTTTTTCCTTTTTAGTCATTTTATAAGTATTAAAAATACAGATTGAGTATTTCTCCTAGTTGCACATGAAATGCTAGAGCTTCTGTAACTAAGGAAAGGCAACTAGGCAATGCAGCACATAAGAAAGAACTGCCAAAGGATTCAAATGGCTTAATTTCACGAAAAGTACAAATCCAAGCACAGAGGGAAGAACCCTTCTGTTTCCTTCCTAAATTCTCTTTAAAATAAACTTACAGACACATTGCTCTTCTCTAACTGGAATCTTATGATAGCTTATAGGCTTCCACATGGCTATCAGAGAAATGAGAAAGTGAGAAAAAGTTTAAGAATAGCTATTTAGGAGTTAAAAGTATGCTCCTGGAAGAATGGCCACAAATATGCATGATCCTGTATATGTGATACATTATGAGAACACATAAACTATTAATACATTTTTTGCTCTCTTTATGTTTGTTTTGTTTTGTTGGGGGGAGGTTCTGGTTTTTTGCTTTTTTTGTTTTGTTTTGTTTTGTTTTAGACAGAGTCTTGCTCTGCCATTCTGTCACCCAGGCTAGAGTGCAGTGGTGTCACCATAGCTCACTGCAACCTCAAACTCCTGGGCTTAAGGGATCCTTCTGCCTCAGCCTCTCAAGTAGCTGGGACTACAGGCAGGCACCACCACACATGGCTAATTTTTTCCTATTTTTACTACAGACAGGTCTCACTCTTGCTCAGGCTGGTCTCAAACTATTGACCTCCAGTGATTCTCCTGCCTCAGCCTCCCAGAGTGCTAGGATTACAGGTGTAAGCCAGTACACCCAGCCCTTTGGCTCTCTTAAATCTGCAAAAATATAATTCAATAAATTAAGTTCAGAGTTTTTAACTTACATTGTTTTGTGTTCTGGGCTCAAACCCCTAATTTCAGGTGAAATTTTCTTCTCCATTGTTTTAGAAAACTTGATGTATTTCTTGCTATCAATATTTCTCGATGGTAAATCAGTTGCAAAAGAATTAGAGCTATCATCTGATAAGTCAATATTTTCTTCTGCCTGTGGAATAATCAAGAGCCACAATGAGGCAAGCTCTCTTTGTACTTACACATTAAATATGACTTTGTGGGTCAAATTATTCATTTTAGATCAATATTCTTTCTAAAATAGTGCTACCAAAGAAATTTTGTGAAAAAGGTTTTATTCATTAGCACATTATTATTCCAGATTAAGTACATATTCTAAATCCCTCCAATTTTCCTTTGTATATTATATAGCTATAAAATGCAGAGCATTCATGAATATGTCTAACAGTTATTGTATCTAGCCCTTAAGGCATCAAGTTGCAAAAGTTTACCACTTGTTTTTGTTCTGTGGTTCTGTAAAATTTGGATTCAGTCAAAAGACTACACTTAAGGATCTAGAAGGCCACCTGTGGCCTTAAGGCTGCACATCTGGGCAATGATTTCTTAAACAGGACTCTAAAATCACAAGCAACAAAAGCGAAAATAGACAAATGGGATCACATCAAACTAAAAAGCTTCTGCACAGCAAAGGAAACAACAAAGCAAAGAAACAACCTATAAATTAAGATAAAATATCTGCAAACCATACATCTGATAAGAGGTTAATACTCAAAACATATAAGGAAATCAAATATCACAACAGCAATGAAACAATAATATGATTTAAAAATTAGCAAATGATCTGGACATACATTTCTCAAGAGACACAAATGGCCAACAGATACATGAAAAAATGCTCAACAATTCTAATCATCATGGAAATGGAAATTAAAACCACAATGAGGTCCAGGTGCAGTGGCTCACACCTGTAATCCCAGCACTTTGGGAGGCCGAGACAGGAAGATGGCTTGAGCCCAGGAGTTTGAGACTAACTTGGGAAACATGGTAAGACTCCAAGTCTACAAAAAAAAATTTTTTTTAATTAGTTAGACTTGAGCTTATAGTCCCAACTACTTGGGAGGCTGAGGCAAGAGGGTCACTTAAGCCCAGGAGTTCAAGGTTACAGGGATCTATGATTGTGCTACTGCAACGCACCCCAGCCTGGGCGACAGAGCGAGACGCTGTCTCTAACAACAACCAAAAAAACCCCACAAGATAGCACCTCATATCTGTTAGAATGGCTATTATCAAAAAGATGAAAGATAACAAATTTGGCAAGGATGTGGGAGGAAAGGAACCCTTGTATACTGTTGGTGGGAATGTAAATTAGCACAGCCATTTTGGAAAAGAGTATGGAGGTTCATCAAAAACAAAAAATAAAAGAATTACCACATGATCCAGCAATCCCACTCCTGCGTATATATCCAAAGGAAATGAAATCAGTATGTTGAAGAGATATCTGCACTCCCATGTTCATTGCAGTATTATTCATAATAGCCAAGATATGGAAGCAACCTAAGTGACCATCAACAGATGAATAGATAAGGAAAATTTGGTTTGTATATGTATTTACAATCTAATATTACACAGCCTTTAAAAAGACAGAAATTCTGTCATTCACAATTGCATGGATAGAACTGATCTCATAGAAACAGAGATTAGAAAAGTGGTTATCAGAGGCTAGGAGGAATAGACAAAGAGGGATGGGGAAAGGAAAGATGTTGATCAAAGGGTACAGAGTTTCAGTTAGACAATAAGTTTTAGTGATCTATTGCACTTCCTGGTGGCTACAGTTAATAAATAATGTATATTTCAAAAGTACTAAAAGAATAGATGTTTTTATATTCTAGCCACAAAAAATAAGTTGATGAAGCAATGGATATGTTAATAATGTAACTGATTCTTTCTATAATGTATACATAGACAAAAATATCATGTTATACCCCATAAATATATACAATTATTATGTATTAATCTAAAATAATAAGAAAAAATCATTTAAAAAAGAATGGCAACAATCCAAAACACTAACAACAAATTCTGGGAAGGATGTGGAACAAGAGGAACTTTCACCATTGCTGGTGGGACAGCAAAAATGGTAGAGCCACTTTGGAAGATAGTTTGGCAGTTTCTTACAAAACCACACATAACTCTTATCATGCAATACAGCAATTGTATTTGTTGATATTTACACAAATGAGTTGAAACTTTATGTCCACACAAAAACCTACCCTTGGATGATTATTGCAGTTTTATTCATAATTGTCAAACCTTGGAAACAACTAAGATGTCCTTCAGTATATAAATGAATAAACTGTGGTACATCTAGAAAATGGAATATTAGTGCTAAAATCACATGAGCTATCAAGCTATTAAAAGACATGTAGGAACTTTAAATGCATATTAAATGAAAAAAAGCCAAACTGAAAAGCTAAATACTGTATAATTCCAACTATATGACATTCTGGAAAGGGAAAAACTATGGAGACAGTAAAAGATAAGTGGTTGCTAGGGGTTGAAAGGAAAATTCTCTGTATTTTTACAGAGAATTTTTAGGGCAATAAAACTATTCTGTATGATACTATTAATATAATGTTGGCTACATGTCAATATACATTTGTCCAAACCCATACACCTAAAATGCACCCTAATGTAAACTATGGAGTTTGGATAATAATGATGTATCAATGTAGGTTCATCGATTGTAACAAATGTACCACTCTGGTACAGGATGTTGATAGTGGGGGAGGCTGTGCATGGATGAGGGCAGTGGGCATACAGTAATTCTCTGTACTTTCCACTCCATTTTGCTTTCAACCTAAAACTGTTGTAAAAGATAAAGTCTATTTAAAAGAAAAAGAAGCTATATTACTTCTAAGGAGACACCTCTCCATACCTCAATAAAGCAACTAGAGTTTAGTGACAATGAACATGTTTAGAGAAAGAGAAATGAAGTTGGAAATAGTCTCTCTTAAAATGTGGCTGTTTGCTTATGATAATTGGACAGTATCTAGTAAATCAAAGGTGTATATGTAGTTTTTTAATTTTTATTTTTAATTATTATGGTTATATAATAGTTGTAAATCTTTATAGGGTACATGTGATGTTTTGATACAGGCATACAATGTGAATTAATCAAATCAGGGTAATTAGAGTATCCATCACCTCAGGCATTTAACATTTCTTTGTGTTAGGAACATTTCAATTCCACTCTTCTAGTTAAAGTATACCTTAACTTGTTGTCAATTATAGTCACTTCATTGTGCTAGCAAACAGTGTATATCTATCTAACTATATTTTTGCACCCATTAATCATCCCTATTTTATCCAACCCCCACCGGTGCCACCCTTCCCAGTCTCTGGTAACCATCATTCTATTGTGTCCATGAGATCAATTATTTTTAATGTTTAGCTACCACATATGAGTGAGAACATGAGAGATTTGTCTTTCTGTGCTTGACTTACTTCACTTACATTTTCCAGTTCCATCCTTGTTTTTTCAGATGTCAGGATTTCATTCTTTTTGTGGCTATATAATATTCCATTGTGTATATGTACCACAATTTCTTTATCCATTCATCTGTTGATGGACACTTAGGTTGATTCTATATCTTTGCTACTGTGAATAGTGTTGCTATAAGGATGGGAGTTCAGATATCTTTTTGATATATTAAATTTCCATCCTTTGGTTACATACTCAGCAGTAGGCTTGCTGGGTCATATGGTAGTTCTATTTTCAGTTTTTGAGGAACTTCCGTACTGTTTTCCACAGTGGTTGCACTAATTTGCCTTCTTACCAACAGTGTATGAGAGTTCCCCTTTCTCCACATCCTTGCTGAAAGGTGGCCTTACTAATAACCTATCTAACAAAGGGAAATAAACAGAAAGTAAGAGAAATAAACTCATAGCACAAAATTGCCCCTTGAAAGAGAAAACTCACAACTACTCCCTTTTGATTTTTTGGAGAAAACTCACATCTACTCCCTTTTGTTTTTTTGTTTTGTTTTGTTTTGTTTTTTTGAGACAGAGTCTCACCCTGTTGCCCAGGCTAGAGTGCCGTGGCATCAGCCTAGCTCACAGCAATCTCAAACTCCTGGGCTCAAGCAATCCTTCTGCCTCAGCCTCCCGAGTAGCTGGGACTATAGGCATGCACATGCCTGGCTAATTTTTTGTCTATATATTTTTAGTTGACCAATTAATTTCTTTCTATTTTTAGTAGAGACAGGGTCACGCTCTTGCTCAGGCTGGTTTCGAACTCCTCACCTTGAGCGATCCTCTGGCCTGTGCCTCCCAGAATGCTAGGATTACAGGCGTGAGCCACCACACCCGGCCCCCTTTGTTTTGTTTCAATTAAAACACCTGTGGCCTAACTCGTTATCTCTAAGAGTTTTGTTTTCTCAGCCTTGAAGAGCCCTGACAGACAGTATGGTTGCAAACTCCTCACTCCAGCTCTCTGCCTCAGTTCCTGCCAGAAACACATTTCAAGGACTCAGATAAGCTGGCCTCACAGAGAAAAGAGAAAAAATAAAGAGCACATGAAACCGCTTTGCATCCATTTCTGTTATCAGTCTGCTAAAGCAGAGGGGGGTAATGCCTAGCAGTTCTTTCCTTCCTCTGTGTGCCATGGCCACTCCCTCCTTTTCTCTCTCTCTCTCTCTCCTTTTCTTTCTTGGAAAAATAAGTAAACTTTTTACTTTTATATACCCTAATCTTTGTGTGAGAACTCTTTCTCCACCCACTGCATGAGTACCTGGTGAGCCTTCCACCCTTACACTTGCCAGCATTCCTTATTCCCTCTCTTTTTGATAAAACCCATTTTAACTGGAGTGAGGTGATATCTCATTTTGATTTGCATTTCTTTGATGACTAACAATGTTGAACATTTTTTTTATATACCTGTTGGCCACTTGTATGTCTTCTTTTGAGAAATGTCTCAAATAGAAAAAATCTTAGTATCCTTTACTAATTTTTTAATCTGATAATTTGATTTTTTCATATTGAGTTGTAAGAGCTCCTTATATATTCTGTTATTAACTGCTTGTCAGATGGGTAGTTTGCAAATATTTTCTTCCATTCTGTGGGTTGACTCTTCACTTTGTTGATTGTTTCCTTTGATGTGCAGAAGATTTTTAGCTTAATGTGATCCCACTTATCCAATATTACTTTGGTTACCTGTGCTTTGGGGGTATTATTAAAGAAGCATTTCCCCAATGTTTTCTTTTACTAGTCTCATAGTTTCAGGTCTTAGATTTAAGTCTTTAATACATTTTTATATGGAGGGAGAAAGGGTCTAGTTTCATTCTTCTGCGTATGGATATCCAGTTTTCCCAGCATAACATGCGTAAGTTTTTAATCCCTGAGCCCTTGAACCCAAAGGTGCCCCTGAAGATTACACAGTAATTTATAAAGAAGAATACCAAGGGAGTTTAGAGAAAATCTCTATTTCTATGTAAGATGGAAATTCATGGAACTATTTCAGTGACTTTTAAAATCTGCACATATTTGTCATATAGTAAGGGCACAGCTTTAACAACTTGTTTCAAAACGGCCTTTTGATTTGCTGCCTTGATGAGATGTCTATTACAGATGATGAAAGGATTCCTAAAGAGATTTTTTTAAACAACCCAAAATAGAAAGCAAGGCCGGGGGAAAGGATGAAGAACCTAAAAAGACAGAGAGGTATAAAAACCTGTTGCCAACGGTTAGGTATATGTAAATAGTCAAATAGTATGTAGAAACCAACACAGAAGAAAAAGAAAGAAAAGAATCTCTGAAACCCCATGGTTAAAGGTAAACCATTTGTGAAGTATAAATTATATAGCTTAAGGAAAAAAAACTGGTATGATATTTTAATATTAACTTTTTAAGAATTCATCTTCAAAATCAGTTTATAAGCACAAAATCAATAAACTACTGGATATAAAAAGGTGGAACAAAGTTTAAAATATATATGATATAAAGTACATATCTCAGTATTTATCAAGAATCTCTGAAATTATTTTTTAGGTTATAGTATAGGTACATGTCTCATATAGTGGCACCAGATCCACCAAAAGAATAAATTTAAAAGATTAGGACTCTCAATTACAATGAATTTTACCTGAGCCCTGTACTCCCAGCAAACTGAACGTTAAAGGAATCCTCTTAACTTTTTGTGTTCTGAAAAACAGCTTACTGTAAACCATCCCTCCCCATATGAGGATAAAATTCATGAATGCCCTCTCTTGTTACTTATGACAATGCCAGACATAGACCATCAAAATTCTCTTTGCCTCATAAATGACTAGCTAAATTGTTTCATCCCCATTGAAAATCAGAACAAAATAGACTGGCCTCATGCTAAAATATTCTCTGATCTACTCATCTAATCATGCTACTCTTTCATCTCACTTTCCCACACCTGGTTGTTTCCAGCCTTGTTTACTCCTCTCTATAAAAGAAAACCCTTTTGCCCAACCCTTGAGATGCTGGCAGATCTTATGGCGACAGCATTCTCTGCATTGCAATAGTCCCCCTCCTTCTATTTCAATAGCCCCTTTCTTCTCTTGCAATAATTCTTTCCAATAAAGTCTCTCCTAAGTCCAGATGTTTTCATATGACAGATTTTGTTTTATTTGACACAATACTAGCAAAAAAAGCGGGGAGTGGGAAATCTAAAAAGACAAATGGGGCATAAAAATCTGAAGCACAGATAAGAAGGCTAGAGAAATTGATATCTTTTTATTGCCTTGTGGTTAGACTCCACGTCATTAATTACATTATCTACAACTTCTCACATAAGTTTAAATCTTTCGATCTCCTGAGAAATTATCCAGGTCCTTACCCCCCAAAATACTCTCCTCATACACCACAGAAGATCTCTTAGTACTACATGGGTTGCTGGGATAAGAGTCCAACATATGTCCACTAAGAGAATGCAAAAGTCATCTCAGTTATTAGGCAGGTTCCTTATAGCTTTATTACTCTATGAATTTGCTTACTGATTACGCATGTGAGGTAATATAAACTAATAAAAAAAAGAAGGAATCTTTAGAAACTGTTATGAATAAATACCTGGCAGAATACATGTACTTTAGTTTCCATCTTTCTGTTTAGAGGTAAATTCTGCCCTTCAGGACTCAAAGGCCTTGATGAACAAGTGTGAATGAACAACAGTACAAAAGGATTTCCTGCCCAAATAAGAAAAAAGAGAAAGAAAATATCATATGTTTGTTTAGAAGACTTAAGTAATTATATTCACCTAGTTATCTCTTCAGTGTAACAACCACTTAAGGTATAATAACTAATAAATTTCACCAACACAGATAAGTGGACAAAAGCTAGAAAAAGCAGTCAGTAAATCATAAATCACAGATCATCCAGTTCCTTAACTGTACCTTTTGTGATATAAGGAAAAGTAAAGAAATCCTGTTTGAAATGGCATACAAAGCACAGAAATCCAATTATATTTATTTATTCAAATAAACCCTGAGAAGCCAAATTACTAAAATAGCAGTAATCACTCATGTTATTCAGTGCTTACTGTTGCTAGCCATTATGATAAACACTTTGAGATGAATTATTTCATTTATTCCTCACAACCACGCTTTAAGAAATTGTCATTATCGGTCAGGTGCAGTGGTTCACGCCTATAATCCCAGCACTTTGGGAGGGTGAAGCAGGAGGATCACTTGAGGCCAGGAGTTCAAGACCAGCCTGGGCAACACAGCAAGACCCTGTTTCTACCCAAAAAATTAAGTTAAAATTAAAGAAATTGTCATCCCTATTTTACAGATAGTAAAAATAAAGACTTGAAGAGATCAAGTTTCCCAAGGTCACACAGCCAGCAAATAATGGAGTCAGAATTTGAATTCAGGCAATCGAACTCCCAAGCCAGCTGTTGTCTGCATCATACAACATTGCCTCTCAAAATGACACTACTGTAAACAAAAAATGTTTTAGGCTGGTTTAAAACCAAAGATTTTCACATTATGCAAATGCAATAACCACCCCTTTCCTAAAATTTTCAGTGTTTTTTACTCATATCCGAGTCACATTTGATGAGCTATTTGTTACAGTACTAGCTATATGACATTACATTACATTGCTAGTTGTAATCATCAGTCTTTTTCATATTGTAAAGTTTACAAGTATTGATAATATTCTGTCTAATGGAGAAACAGTTCTTTAAAATAATTTGTGTTTATTTCTGACATATGTTACAGTAATTACTTTTGAATGTGGTATACAACATTCCTAGAATTCAAAATATGTTAAAAATAAAGCTATGTTAAAAATACCCATCTCAGAAGATATTAGAAATCATTACAGGTCTCTCCAGTAACCCATTCTATGTAACTGCTTCTAGATCTTCTCCAATCAATTCAATCTGTAAACTACTTTGCATAGCACTTACTGCCTTCACTGTTCTTGTCTTTACTTTTCAACTGGTATTAATAATTTGCCTTGTATTATTTAATTTTCATTGTACAGCTCTTATATCAACTATAGCCTAAATTTCTAAAAACTGGGACTGGTATCTTAGTCTTAAAATTATTTCTTACAGTATCAAGCACAATGTATATAAATATTATGAAAGAAGGAAAGGAAGAAAGGAGGGAAGGAATGAAGGGAGAAAGGAAAACAGAGAAGAATAAATGAATTGCCTCCCTATTAAACTATTCACCAACAGTTCTTAAATCATCAAGGCACCTAACTAAGCACAGTTGTCATGATTTAAGTAAATCTTAAAAGGAATAACTGTTTCAAAAGTTATTGATCTGATTACCAAACAATTGGAAGGTCTTAATTTTCTGGATGAATCAGATACCACATAAGTGTCTCCAAGCCAAGAGAAAAAAATAACATGTCTCTTCCCCATAATTCTGACAAAAGAATTATTTCTCAACTCTTTCATCCCATGATGTATCTATGAATTTTCAGGGACCAATCAAGAAAAATGGAAGGAGCTATATCCCTCTTCTCCAATCATCTTTCCATTCATCTCTCCATACATGCATTTAACATACATGTATCACAAAAAAAATCTAACCTCATAGAACTTACATTCTAGTAGGGGAGAGAGATGATAAAATAGAAAAATAAGTAAAACATATTGTATGTTACCTAAAATAAGTACAAAAGAAAAAGTAAAACAGGGGAAGGGACTACAAAGTGTGATATTGGGGGGGGGGTGATGCAGGAAACTAATGTGTGGCCAAGGAGAGGGAGAGTTTTGAATACAGAACTGAAGGAATTATAGTAGGAAGCCAATGAATATCTTACGAAAGAACACATTACAGCCAGAAAGAAAAATAAGTATAAAGGACCTGAGGCAAGAAGTAGCCTGAATGTTCAAGGAACAGTTGGAAGGCCCATGAGGCTGCAGCAGAGAAAGCAAAAGGGAAGGGAGGAGGAGAGGAGATCAGAAAGGTTAAGGGAGGAAGACAGATCATGGAGAACCCCTAGATCATAGTAAGCACTTTCACTGGTACTCTAAAGGTGTGGGAAGCGTTGAAGAGTTTTGAGCAGAGGGATGACATGATCTTAAATCCTTTCTGAAAGGATCACTGTGGTTAATGAGAAGAGAAAAATCAGGTGAATAAGGGTTCCTGGATTCCAAGTGAAGAAGGTACTTTAAGAGTAAGTAACCATGGGAGGCCAAGGAGGGCAGATCGTTTGAGCTCAAGAGCTCAAGACCAGCCTGAGCAAGAGCGAGACCCCATCTCTACTTAAAAAAGAAAGAAAGAAAGAAAGAAAGAAATTAGCTGGACAACTAAAAATATGTAGAAAAAATTAGCTGGGCATGGTGGAGTGTGCCTGTAGTTCCAGCTACTTGGGACGCGGAGGCAGAAGGATCGCTTGAGCCCAGGAGTTTGAGCTTGCTGTGAGCTAGGCTGACTCCACCGCACTACAGCCTGGGCAAAAGTAACACTCTGTCTCAAAAAAAAAAAAAAAAAAAAGAGTAATCAACTGTGGTAATGCTGCTTTAGGTCACTTAAGATAAGTACTGAATTGCAGCATATGAATTGGGGTGGGATAAAAAAATTTAAGAAGGTAAGTACTGAATGGCTCATTAGATTATGCAAGATGGAGGACACCAACAACCTTGAGAGGAACAACTGAGACAATGTCCTTGAAATACAAACGGGGAGGGGGGGGACAGAGAAAATGGAGACAGCCCGCGGACTAGGCTCTCTCAGGAGTTACGCTGTAAAGGGAAAGAGAGAGATAAGGTAGTCGCTGAAGGGGAAACGGCTTCATGAGGGTTTAAGAAAAATAAAGGCATTTTCACTGAAAAGTGACTCCGTATGACATCCCTTCACAAAGTACTTCGTCCTCTTCCCTCTCACACCACGCTTCCTTCACAAGCTTCCAACTCACTCACTTTCCTCTTGCTGTGTGAACAGCAAACGTCCATTAACAGAAGCGGCACATCTACCGCCATTAACGAACTTTCAGTCATGACCTCATCATCGTATTTGTTTAATACTGAGTGACCCGCCACGTCTGCCAAGAGGTTGTGCTGGGGAGGCTTCCCCAAACTCTTACGAAGCGAACGACTTCGTTGGGAAGAAAGTAAGTAGACAAGAAAACAAGTAAGTAAAGTAGCCACGAGGTGAAAGTAAGTACTCTAATAGATGGCCAAGCCGCGAGCTGACGGAGCAGGGAAGCTTCCGTTCCAACCACCGCGACCTCCCCCGTTCTAGAACGACCACCGTCGCTGCGGGACCGCCCGATCAGTCCCAGTCCCCCTCACCCTGCCCCTTTGACTCTCCCCATCCGTCCCCTCACTGTTCCTTTCTGGACCCTTCCTTCACTCAGCTCCATAACGGTTTTACTTTGCTGCTTTGTTCTACTGTGTTGCATTCTCATCTCTCAACTTCCTTCCTCTTCTCCTCAGCAAGTCTCATCTCGCCTCTCTACCTATGTCCCCTAAGGGTCCCACTACCAGCCTCCCGCAGTCCTTCCCTCACAGCCCGAGGCCGCCGCGCTCTCCGGCCGGCGGGACTAGCCGCCAGCCCCTCAGGCCCCTCCGCGGCCCAGCTCCAGCGCGGCGACGCCCCGCCCCGCGGTCACCTGACCGAGCCCGACGCTCCGCCCACGGAGCCGCCCAGGCTGAGCGGGCGCGGGACCCTGGCCGGCGTCGCAGGTCCTGCAGCTGCCACTGCCGAGGGGCTCCCGGGCCGCAGGGAGCGGCTGAGCTCAACGCCGCCTCAGCGCCAACTCAAAAGCGCTGAGGGCCGCGCCACCTCATAAGCGCCTGTGACCTCACCAAGCCGCGGCACGGCGCGCCCTGGACCCGAGTGGCGGCGCTCCTCTCCGCGCGCTTTCCTCCCAGCAGCCCTGCGCCCTCCGTCCTTCCCGCGCGCTGCTCTTCCTGCCGCTCAGTTCATCCGCTCATCGCTGTCCCTCCCGCCAGGGTCTGACCCCACTTCAGTTTTGCGCTCTATGCGTCCTTTGACTGCCGCGGCCTCCCTTACTTCTGATACATTCCATCCTCGTTGGTCTCTACTAAATAATGGACAGCAGCTCGAGGGCCACGTGTCCCATTTCGTCGCTGAAATTAGTCCCAGGCCGCCTTTCTGGATACTAACGCTTCCTTTTGGAAGAGACACTTTGGTTCTTTTGTTTGTTTTTGTCGTTTGTTTTAATCAACTTTCCTTTTGTGGTGCATTCTGCAGGTGAACTGATGTTGGCAAAAGAAAAAACAACGCGATTTTTCCTGGCTTTCCGCAGGTATTATGGCCCTAAAATGTTGTATAAATTCAGTTCGGTGGACTATTACCACTTTTAGGGCTTGCTAAACAAAAGTTGGAAATGCCAAGTAAAGAGCATGTTGAAAAAATTTTCGCCAAAAGGCCCATGATTTAAGATGTCTTTTCTTTATAAATATATCTGTAAATTTGTTCATGGATTAATCCAACCTTAGTTCTCTGTTATCTACGTTGCCGTGAACAGCACAGATTTAAAGATTGATCGATCCAATTCAAATCCTTTGTATTTACTGTATGCACTTAAGTACATTACTTACGCTGAGTCTCAATTTTCTCATTCTTCCAGAGTTGTGAGAATTCAAAAGTGTATATGTAGTGCTCAGTAAATGTTATAGTATTTAATTCTTTCAGTAATACTACTGTGCTCATTTGTCTTATATCTTAACCCTGCCTTGTAAGCATTCCTTAGTACTTTTATTGTTACTTTTATTATTAATTGATAAATCACAATTGTATATATTTATGGGGTACAGTGTAATGTTTTAATATATGTATGCAAAATGAAATGACTAAATCAAGATAATTAACATATCCCATCACCTCACTTATTTTTTGTGGTGAGACATTTAAAAGTTACCCTCATAGCAATTTTGAAATATACATTATTATTAACTACAGTTACCATGCTATGAAATAGATGTCAAAAACTTATTCCTTCTGTCTAACTGAAACTTTGTAAGTTTCGAACAGCATCTCCCCATCCCCTCTCTTCTATTCACCCCTTTCCCCTGCAGGTTTCTGGTAACCACCATTCTACTCTCCACTTCTGTGAATTTGACATTTTAAGATTCCACATGAGATCATGTGGTATTTGTCTTTTTGTGACTGGCTTATTTTACTTAGTATAATCCAGTTTCATCCACTTTGTCATAAATGACAGACTTCCTTTTTAAGGCTGAATAGTATTCCATTATGTGTTTAAACAACATTTTCTTTATTCATCCACTGATGGGTACAGGTTAATTCCATAGTTTGACTATTGTGAAAAATGCTGCAGTGAACATGGAAGTGCAACTATTTCGTCAACATACTGATTTCAGTTCCTCAAGATATATACCCAGAAGTGGGATTATTGGATCATATGGTAATTCTATTTTTAATTTTTTGAGGAACCTCCATATTGTTTTCCATAATGGCTGTGCCACCTTACATTCCTACTAACAGTGGGCAGGTGTTCTCTTTTCTCCACATCCTTGCCAACACTTACCTTTCATCTTTTTAATAATAGCCATTCTAACAGGTGTGAGGTGATTTCTCATTGTGGTTTTAATTTGCATTTCCCTAATAATTAGTGATGTTGAACATTTTTTTCACAAACCTGTTGGCTATTTGTATGTCTTCTCTTGAGAAATGTCCAGATTCTTTGTCCATTTTTTAATTGGGTTATTTGTTTTCTTGCTATTGAGTCAAGTTCCTTATATATTTTAGACATTAACTGCTTATCAGATGTATGGTTTGCAAATATTTTCTATCTGTGGGTTGTCTCTTCACTCTGTTAGTTGTTTCTTTTACTTTGCAGAAGCTTTTTAGTTTGATGCAATCCCATTTGTCTATTTTTGCTTTTCTTGCTTGTGCTTTTAAGCTCTTATCCAAAAAAATCATTGCCCAGATCATTGTGATAGAAGGTTTTCCATATCTTCCAGTAGCTTTATAGTTTCAGGTCTTACATTTAAGTATTTAATCCATTTTGAGTTGAGTTTTGTATATGATGTGAGATAAAGGCCTAATTTCATATGGATATCCAGTTTTCATAACACCTTTTATTAAAGAGATTGTCCTTTCCCCATTGTGTGTTCTTGACACTTTTGTCAAAAATTGTCTGTAAATGCATGGATTTATTTCTGAATTGTCTATTCTGTTCTGTTGCTCAATATGTTTGTTTTTATGCCAATGCCATGCTGTTTTGATGATTATAGATTTGTAGTATATTTTGAAGTCAGTGTGATGCCTTCAGCTTTGTTCTTTTTGCTCAAAATTGCTTTGGCTATTTGGGTTCTTTTATGATTCCATACAAATTTTAGGATTTTCTATTTCCATGAAAAATGATACTGGAATTTTGACAGGGACTGCATTGAATCTATAGATTGCTTAGAATAATATGGACATTTTAACTATATTAATTCTTACAATCCATGAACATGGCATATCTTCTATTTATTTGTGTTTTCTTCAATTTCTTTCATCAGTGTTTATAGTTGTCAGTCTACCGATCTTTCCAACTTGATTCAATTTACACCTGTTTGTCTTATTTTGTTTTTGTTTTTTTCCTACTGTAAATGGGATTGTTTTCTTAACTTCTTTTTTGCACAATTGTTGTTAGCATATAGAAATGTTGCTGATTTTTGTGTGTTAACATTGTGTCTAGCAACTTTACTGAATTCGTTTATTAGTTCCCACAGTTTTTTGTGGAGTCTTTAGGGTTATGTAAGATCCCGTCAACAAACAAAAGCAATTTAATTTGTTCCTTTCCTAGTAGGAAGCCTTTTATTTCTTTCTCTTGTTTAATTGCTCTGGTGAGAACTTCCAGTACTATGTTGAAAAGAAGTGGTGAGAGTGGGCATCCTTTTCTTATTCCTGATCTTACAGTAAAAGCCTTCAACTTTTCACCATTGAGTATGTTAACTATGGGCTTGTCATATATGGCCTTTATTGTGTTGGGTACATTCCTTCTATACCTAATTTATTGATAATTTTCATTGTGAAAGGATGGAATTTTGTCACATGCTTTTCCTACATCTGTTGCAATGATCATATGACTTTTATCCTTCCTCTGTTACTGTGATGTATCACATTTACAGATTTGCATATGTTGAAACCATCCTTGCATCTCAGGGATAAATCCCACTTGATCATGGTAAATTATTCCTTTAATGTGTTTTTGAATTCAGGATGATAGTATTTTGTTGTGTATTTTTACATCTGTATTCATCGGGGATGTTGGCTTGTAATTCTTTGGCACTTTTAAAATGCATATAGTTTATCTCCCTAAAGATTCTAAAGTAATCTGAGTGCTGAGACCATGCCTTTTATTTTCGTAAAGACCCCCAATCTACCTTCCATCCCCTACTTTCCCACTCTCCACCTCTGTTGATGGAGTCAACAACATTTTCTACTTATTCATAATGCATCAATTTCTAATATGTAAAGATTATGATGGGTTCAGCCTGCATGCTAATGAACAGATTGTGGATGCTTAACAAATCTTGAACAATATTAGTTTTGAGGCCGGTACAGTGGCTTACACCTGTAATCCTAGCACATTGGGAGGCCAAGGCTGGAGGATTGCTTGAGGCCAGGAGTTTGAGACCAACCTGGGCAACACAGCAAGGCAAGACACTGTCTCTATAATAAATTTTAATAATTAGCCAGGCATTGTGGTGCATGCCTGTAATCCCAGCTACTCGGGAGGCTGAGGCAGGAGAATCACTTGAGCCCAGGAGTTGGAGGTTACAGTGAGCTATTATCACGTCACTGTACTCTAGCATGGGCAACAGAGCAAGGTCCTGTCTCTGAAAAGGTAGACCTTTATTTCTCTCTCACATTCAGGAGCTTGAGAGAGAGTCTCTCTAGGGCTGATATTATGTGCCAAAATTTAAAGACATAGGCTTCTTCTATTTTATTGCTCCACTGGCTTTCATCACAGTGGTGTTTAAGGGGGGTACCTCAGAATACTGTTCAATCAGACAAAAGACCCTCTAAAAATTTTAAGAGTATGTTTCACAGGTCCTCTTATTCAAACAGCAGGGCTTCTAAGAAGGACAGGTCTTTGTCCTTCAGCAGAAGCCTAACATCGAGAAAGACATCTCAAAGAAATTTGTGGGTATGGCTTTTATCTCATGGACTAAAACCTCGTAAGATTCACAGGAGATTCACAATTTTTTTTAAGAGAATTGTATCGTCAGAAACACTTTAAGCTTGGCCTGAGAGTACAAAAAAAGAAAGGGGGCCTTTGGACCCCCACATTTCAACAAGCGGGAAGCAGGCTGAGAAAACTATGTAGGTACAAACGCATGCTACCTTTCGTGATAAAAGGATGACTTAGACAATGAGTACAGAGGGTAGAACCGAAAACCATAGAAAATACTTCTCAGGCTTTGAATATGGAACTCCAAACTTGTACCAAGTAGATTTCAGAATTTCTATGAACCAGTGACTTCTGGGTGCCTCTGGATTTCTACCTGCTAGAACAGGATTGTCTATACTACACCAGTTATCCTGTCTGTCCCACCACTTACATTGGTTGTTGTGGGAAAAGAGCATATAACTTTTTCCTTCAGTTCACAGAACTTCAGATGGAGAGGTAAGTATTTGATTGAGTAACTGTATATAAGGAATCACACCCAACAAGGCTCCTATGTCCCTGGACCTAGGTAAAGGATAAGATTCTGAACTTGGAGTTGATGCTATCATAGGACAAGACTCTAGGGCCTTGAGAGGGTTAAGTTTATTTTGGAGAACTATAATTTGTGGCCAGAGGGTGGACTGTGATGGTTATTAAATATGTCCACAAACACTTTGATGTCTGTATTAGTTTCCTGTTGCCATGGCAACAAATGACCACAACTCAATGGTTTAAACAACCCAAATTTATTATCTTACATTTCTGGAGGTCAGAGATCCAAAATGAGTCTTACAGGGTTAAAGTCAAAGGCTGCATTTCTTCTGGAAGCTGCAGGGGAGAATCCATTCCTTGCCTTTTCCAGCTTCTATGGGGCTGTATGCATTCCTTGACTCAGGGCCATATCACCCTGACCTACTTCCACCATTACTTTCCTACACTGCCTGTTACTCTCACTCTGACCCTCCTGCCTCCTCATAAGGACCCTTGTGATTACATTGAGCTTGCCCACATAACCCATGATAATCCCCTTATCTCAAGATCTTTAATTATATCAACACACTCCTTTATTCCATGTGAGCTAACATAGTCACAGGTTCTGGGGATTAGGATGTGGATACCTTTAGAGGGCAGTGATTCTATCCACATGCTCCTTCCTTCAAGAGTGGCATCTATGCCCCTCCCTTTGAATGTTGGCTGGATTTAGTGCGCTACTTATAATGAATAGAGTATGGCAGAAGTGATGGTGTGACACAAAACTAAGTCATAAAAAACATTGTGGCTTCCTCTATACTCCCTTGGACTACTCCCTCTGGGAGAAGCCAGCTGACATGTCATGCAGACACTCAAGCAGTGCCATGGAGGTGTCCAAGTGGCGAGGAGCTACTGCCAATAGCCAGCATGGAATTGAGGCCGCCTGCCAGCAGCATGTGAGTAAACCATCTTGGAAAAAGATTCACCAGCCTCTTTGAACCTTCAGTTGACTGCAGTCCTGGCCAACAGTTTGACTACAGCCTCATGAGAAACTCTGAGCCAGAACCACCCAGCTAAGCCATTCCTGAATTCCTGACCGCAGAAACGGCAAGATAATGTTTGTTGTTTTAAGCTGCTAAATTGTGAGGTAATTTCTTATGCAGCAATAGATCCCCGCTGTAGTAGCCCAGCTACTCGGGAGGCTGAGGCAGGAGGATTACTTGAGCCCAGAAGTTGAGAGTCTAGCCTGGGCAACATACTGAGATTCTATGTCCTTTGAAAAAGAAAAAGAAAAATCAATAAATAAAATAATACAATCCTCTAGGTCACATACTGACCTCTGGTGGCTGCTTAAATTCCAGCTATTGCCTCTACATTCTAGCCCACGGAATGAAGGAAATGGAGAAAGGTATGCTCTTTCCCTTAAGTGGCGTTACTGGAAGTTCCATGTGCCTCTTTCACTTACATCTCATTATCCATCTCGTAAGATGGATATGGCATATTTAGCTACAAGAGAGACTATGAAACACAGTATTTATTCTGGGAAGCCATGTGCCCAACTAAAACTTAGGAGTTCTAATACTGTGTGAGAATGGGAAAACAGATACTGGGGCACAATTAGCAATCCCCGTCGTAATGGTGTTTATAAAGGTCAGGAAAGGCAAAGTCCAGCATACACCCATCAACGTTTTTCACGTATTTCCATTGGCCAAAGTGATATTTACACACCCATCCCTGGTACCTCTCCAAAGAATCATGCCAATTATTTACGAGTCACTGGAAAACCCAACTAACATACTGGGTAAAAAAATCAATTGTGAAACTTTTTCCTTACAAAGTTCTTTTCCAAGACACAGCTAATGAATAATTTACAATGGGCATTTTGCCTAAAGGCTATTAAATTTTCCAAATGTTGCTTTCAGTGTGCATTCTTTGGTGTATTGTCAGCAAATACCAGCTGATGTTTTCCTTTATGCAAGGAGTTAGACGGACATCATTATGACATTAGAAGCTACAAGGAAGGTAATAAGGTTCCTGATCTCTTACTTTTCTCTTCACATACAAACTTCTTAGGTAGCTACATTAAGTGGATTTTTAAAATTTTATTTAGTGATATACTTAACTCTAATCACAAACATCTAAGACTGTCTCCTTGCATGTTTTAGCCAAATGAAATTAGCAATATATATTTCCATAAATATATTGTATTATAAAACTAAATACAAATGATTTTTAGATGGCTTATTTGCAAAGCATATATTATCATCCATTATGTGATGGTGAAAATTGAGTGCATTGTAATTCCCAGACAATCTGCTTGTAATTGATCCCAGTGGTCATTAGATGGCTCTGTTACTGTAAAGTTGAGACTGCAGAGTCCAAGAGTTAAAGGATTACAAATGTGGTTTGACATATAGCTTTTCATTTCATTTTCACATAAGATCCTCCAATTTCATCCAGACATTTAGTCAGCACTGAGATGTACATAAAACACAGCAAATCTCACAAGATTCCACTATAAAAGGATTCAGTCTATGTTCATGTAATCTATGATGTCATGCATTGTATCGTGTTCAAAAAAATGTACATTCTGTAGGGAATTTAAGACTCAAAGGCAAAGGTTATGAGTGTTCTGTAAAGTACTCAAATCCCACACTGTCAGTGCTCAATAAATTTTAAATAACAAAAAGTAAAGTTCCAAATTCTAAAGTCTTATTTCAGCATCCTATGGATGATAATGCTAATAGTTGAATTTGATCCCATCTCCTGTGAATAAATTCTGTAAAAGCATTTTCTTGCTTGCAGCTTGATACACATAAAAAGTTTTCTTACGTGCCTGCCAAATATCCTATTAGCTGTTTTCCCTGGATTTGGATCTGTTCTTTTAGTTTTTCATGGGAATTTGTGGCCGTGAGTGAACCCAAGAAGCCCGAGAACACTTAACTTGGAAAATGGATCAAAAGTAGATTTTCATTTTGTGTGGCTGAATATTTGATTTTCTGAATCTATCAGCCAAGATATGTTCTTAAGCATATAGTAACCAAGCTGATTTACTATAAACTTCTTTCTAGGCCAGATGGATATGTATGTGACTCCTCAAATCAGCTGTTCTCAAACTTGAGCATGTATCAGAATCACCAGGAAGGTTTATTAAAATACAGATTCCTGGCCTCCATCCCCAGATTTTCTGATTCAAGTAGTTCTAGGTTAGGGCCTGTCAATTTTCACTGTTAACAAATTTCCAGCTGATTTTTATGTTGCTGGTATTGGGACCAAACATTGATACCCATTGCCTTAAATAAAATTTGTGTATTACATGGTCCTATAAATAATTTGCCATAAAGCCTTTATTTTATCCATTTATGCTTCCTACAAACAAAAGCTAGGCTGTTTTGGCAGTCTGTTCTATTGAAGTTGTACAAGTTCCTAAATAATACTCAATTTAAAAAAAACTCTTAGAACAGTAATAACCTACTCATTTTGAAAATATATTAAGTCTAAAGAAAAGCTCTGGCTTCTGAAACTCGCTTCAGTACCCACAGCAGTCGTCATTCTGTTACATTTAGAAACATGCGTGTTCTAAAATAATCATTTGTGAGGCAATGACACTTATTCTTTTCACCCAAAGGAAACAGAAATAACAACACAGGAAGCACTGGGCAGCCTTAAGCCAATTCTTTTCAGAAAGCATATTTAATTCAATGTTGCACAACTCAAACACAGAGGGTGGTTAGGAAATCAGAAAGGGACATAAGTAATTTCAACCAGGAATACTTAAAAAAGAGAAGTATCTTGAAATCAGGATGGTCTAGGAATATCTGAGAGGTAAATAACTGACTCCTAATATAGCAACTTGTTAGGAATGTTCAAAATTTCCCGTATATACACAGATCCTGAGTCTGGACATAAATGATCTCCAAAAGAACTGAGCACAATCCCTTTGTGCTATGTTATCCAATGCCAGAATGCCACATAGCTGTTCACCCTATGTACCAAAACTGACTGCTGTTCACTATCTCAGAACAGAGCTACAGATTATCCCCACATACAAACATTACTGGTCTTCAAGGCCTATGAACCTAATTCTAGTAGCTCAGACGAGACTCCTACTGATTTTATTCATCCTTTATATATTTTCTTCCCCCCCCCCCCCGTTTTTTTTTTTTTTTCGAGACAGAGTCTCACTTTATTGCCCAGGCTAGAGTGAGTGCCGTGGCGTCAGCCTAGCTCACAGCAACCTCAAACTCCTGGGCTCAAGCAATCCTGCTGCCTCAGCCTCCCAAGTAGCTGGGACTACAGGCATGTGCCACCATGCCCGGCTAATTTTTTCTATATATATTAGTTGGCCAATTAATTTCTTTCTATTTATAGTAGAGATGGGGTCTCGCTCTTGCTCAGGCTGGTCTCGAACTCCTGAGCTCAAATGATCCGCCCACCTCGGCCTCCCAGAGTGCTAGGATTACAGGCGTGAGCCACCGAGGCCGGCCCTTCTTTCCCCTTTAATATAGTTTCTTCACATAAACCATCTTATCTAAAGTAAATGTCCCACTAATAGTCTCATGGACTCTGTCTCAGTAGCTGAAGGTTACAGTTAGGTTATAAATTTGTAAGATTCATGGTTATCCCTTCCCCACCCCCATTTATCCCTTTACCAAATTCCCATTCCCTACAGTAAGGAGTAATCCATGGGTGAGACAGGGCTCAGTCATTACCCCATTCCTAATCCCAAGGCTTACTTACTATATTAACACAAGGGTACAGAATATATTAATATATTTCAGCTACTTCCTGTGGATTCCTCTTCTCTAATATGTGGATACAAATGTATGCAAAGTGAAGTAAGAAATAATAACTAAATGGAACTTCAGTGCTATATCAGGAGGCATAACTATTAACAGAAGTTGGAGAGGGGGCTTAGAGAGAGGATAGGATGAGACTTTCACTGAGAAAGGTGATATGGAATGACATCTGCTCTTGCCAAAGCCAGGTCTCTCAGATCTCCCAACTAGAAAAACAAACAGTATCAATATCCCACAGAATTTTGACTGCATATTTGATGCCACAGTAAGTCCTGAAATCTTAGATTATTGATACTGAAAGAGACCTTCAAGAGTGGCTGTTCAAAACCCATCATTTTTCAGAGTAGAAAACTGAGCCCCAGGGAGAAGAAAGTGACTTTTCTTAATTAAGGTTAAAGATTCCTTACTTGCAACACTGAGGCCAGGACTCAGATTTTCTGCTCATCAGACCACTGTTTATAAGTCTTTCCCTTTTTCCTGGGCAATGGCGGAGGGTAGTTTTTAATGTTAGATGTATGTCAACACCAGTGGAGCAACTTCTATTGCTGGGATAAAAGAACAGTCCCTCCTCAGGAGGGGTCCAGTGTGTCCATACATCCATCCCCACAGGCTTCGGGGATGAGAAAGCCCCTTACAGAGCTAGCGACTGGGCAGTGACTTGCTAGGAATGATGCTATACCCACCCCAAGTGTCTGCATACTCCATGTTTGTATGGTTTTCTATGCTTCCTTCTTTGCCATCACATAAACTTACAGATATAATGAAAGTATTTTCATGTACATGTTCCTTTAGAGGAAGCAAACCTTATCATGGATTCAGGTGCCCCAATGAGAAAAACAAAATAAAATTGCACTTGTGGCCTCTCAGATCAAAGACTGAGTTAAGTGAGGTTGTGTGGCCCATAGAAGAACAGGTCACACACACATGCTGATACAACTGGCCCATCATTCCATCCTGGCACTTAATGCCCAGCAGACCCACTGGAATGATTCCTTCACAAGACACCCAAGAGGTAGTAGATAAATGCCATCAGCCCCATGGATGGATATAGCACACAGAGGCACAGGGTTGGGTACATGGAGGTGCCTTGGACAAGGAGCAAAAGGCCTGAAAGGTAGGGCCAGACCTCTGGCTCTAACTATAGCACTCTCCCATGGAGGAAACACATTTGGTCATGAGAGAAATCCTCAGTACATGGCAAAGGTCTGCAGCAGCGAGGGTGTGGCAGTAGGAGGTAAAGAGGTGGTGGTGATCTAAGGTGGCACCCTTCTCCTAAACAAACCTCCAGCGTGGAGCTGCCAATGACGCAAATCTGAAGGGCTGTGATTATTATGCTGGCACATCCCCCAAGCTATGCGTGACCCCTGAGTGGCCCTGCCATCCTTACTCCCAAAAGATCAAAGAATTAGGTAGCAAGGACTCCCCTGTGAGAGAAACATAGCTGGACTGAGGGGATGGCAAAAGGCACAGGCAGCTCGGACAATCCAGCTCTCCCCTGACCCCTTCTTCAGCCTGAGGGAAGGGAAAGGGGATAGAGGCCCAGGGGACACACTGGGGCAGCAAAAGCCCAGTAGTTCCTACATGGCTACTGAGAGTCAGGCCCAAGAACCATAAAATTATGAACTCAGGGTAGAGCCAAGACTTGGTGTCCCTTCCTCTGGATTCAGAGGCCTCAGCCCTGCCCTTCTCTTCAGGGAGAACGGCCTCACGAGGACAGCTGGCTTCTCACTGAGGTAATGAAGAACACCTGCTCGGCTCCATGGTCCCGCCTCAAGCTAAGCAAGAAGAGTCCCTGCAGGAGGCATTCTGAGGACAAAGGCTGAGGAGCTCTGCTTATTAGGACACATCACAAGTTTTAAATTATACACATTCCCTCACACGCAACACACACACACACACACACAGAGACCCACACTTCCAAATACTGATGTTCTCCCAACCCACCCCACTCCAAGCCCTAAATCCCACCCCACAAATACTGTCCTCTGTAAACATGACAGCAGAGACTCCCACAATCCCGGCACAGTCTGATAATGATCTGAGGGTGACTGCAAGTCATTAAGTGCCCCGGTAGGTGATGTTGGTGAAGGTGGACGTGGCCTCCTTATACAGTGGGTTGTTGGCCTGCAGAGAGAACAGAAAAGTGTCTTACAGTGAATGCCTCGGTCCTTCCCTGCCCTAAATGTTTAAATTTCAACTGAGAAGTCTGCCTGAGACACCCTTCTCTAGAATATACCATCAATGAAACAGGTTAGTGCTCATTTTATTCACACTTTAGCTCTCAGGATGGGAATGGACAGGAAATGAGGAGAGGCAAGGCGGAATGCCATCCTGCCACTATTTCTAAGGGTTTAAATTCAGCCCATCAATTTTTGGTGATCCCGCAACATTCTGGGATAGCTTCTACCCAACCTCTCCATTTCTCCCTTCCATTGCCCTTCTCCCCTTTTCCTTCATTGTGACAGTACTGGGGATGGAAATGTAGCAGGTGGCAGTCAGAACACAGAGGACGACTTGCCCAAATAAGTCTTAATTTGTCTTCATCTCGTCACTTCAAGCAATACCCACAAAACTGTCATGTTATCAGGAAAAAGACCCTTACTAGGTTTCCCAAATTATTTTCCAACAAAAAGTAACAAAACCTCCCAAAGTCTAGTAGTTGTTAATAGTAGCTCTCTGGTGCTGGTTGAACCTGGCCACCCTAAGTATCTGCTGCTTCCACTTCAGGTTCTTGAACCAACAGCTTTAGAAAACACCCAGCCCCAGCCCAGCCCAGCCCAGCCTAGCCCAGCCTCTTACTGTGTCCCATTTTGCTCTGGCTCGTTCTTCCTCAAATTTAGCAAACTCTTTTCGGTCATGGATGGTGATGAGGAGCTTCCAGATGAGCAGAGTGGCAAGGCCGATGAGCAGAATGGCCCCCATCACTGAAAGCAGGACCACCAGGATGTCAGGGCCCTTGGGACACTCTGTCGGGAAGAAGCACAGAGCAGAGCGGTTGTGAATGAAGCAAGAATCCCTGGAACTGGCTATGAATAAGGTTTCTTGACAAAGTATTAAAGGTCTCTGAAGGAAACAAGACATTTTTTTAAATTAATTAATTATTTTCTGGAAAAGGGGCCAATCTTTAGGACAACAATAATCTGTCCTGAGTGGTTTAAATCAGATGTCTCCAACTGGTCACCCCTGGAGAGAATCCAACAATACCGAGGGCGAGGGTTCACCCAAATGTTTATTTTAAAAATTGATTTTACAGCCAGGGATGGTGGCATGTGCCTGCAGTCCCAGCTACTGGGGAGGCTGAAAGAGGAGGATCACTTGAGCCCAGGAGTTCAAGGCTGCAGTGAGCTATGGTTGTGCATGCGAATAGCCACTGTGCTCCACCCTGGGCAACACAGCAAGACTGACTTTTTTCTTCTCTTCAAAAAAAAAAAAATCAAAAGATCTAGAAACACTGGGACCTATATTCCCACAGTGAAGCAACTGGCTATAGCCAAGGAGCAGCTGCCGCTTTTGGTTGAGACACGTGATTTCTGGTTTGCTGGAATCCCCACCACTCACGATTTTCTCCCCTAAATGGAGGCAAAGTGTGATTTGCCACTGTGGCTGAGCTACTGTGGAGTTTAGAGCCAGACTGCTAGGTTTAAATCCTGGCTTACGACTTAACTTTGCTATGTGACCTTTGGCAAATTACTTAACCTTTCTGAGTGTCTGTTTCCTGCTTCTCCAATGGAGAAAGTGATAGCACTGACTTTAACAAGTTGTTATGCAGAATCATTCAGCTAAATATATTTAAAAAACTCAGAACAGTGCCTTACACAGAAGAAGTGCTAAATAGATATCAGCTACCATTGTAACTGATGTTTTTCTTATACCCAAATGTTTTCACTAATTTACTTGGCTACTTAACCCCTGTAGGCATTTGTGTCTGTTAACCTGGTGCAGATATTTACATTCCTGAGGGCTGTGAACCTAATGACCATGTTAGCATCCTTAGAGACCAGGAGGTCTACCGGCCAAGATAATATTTTGGGTTCTTTCCCAAAATATTTAGTCATCTAAAATCATAACCCTATTGAAAGCTGACTTCCTGTTCAACCCCAGTCAACAACCAACACAGACAGAGGCATGCCACCCCTCTGGGGGTCAAGCTGAGTATACTCTGCAGAGCTCTGTTTCCCATAAACATCAGGTGTCTGACAGGTGACCTCACTCCAGTAACCTCAAGCGTTATGAAACTAGGTGTTTGTATATGTGAGTACTGATGAGTCTGGAGAGGAAGTCACATCCACTTTTCCACCCTGTCTCCCACCTTCTTCTCTAAACACAGCCCCTCTGCTCACCACACTGTACACAGAAACCACCACCACCACAAACCCAGGCTGGCCATCGCCCAACCCACCAAATTACAACCTGTAATTAAAGGAGCGCCTGGAGAGAGGCTGTGAGGTTCTAGTGTCCAAGTTCCCAGGAGTGGAGGGCCCCAGTTCTTCTGGGAAAAACAATTATGAGTTCTCTAGAAGATTGGGGTAAGGCTGGTCTGCTGACCCTCAAACCTCAAAGTGAAATCTCTTCAATTCTGCATATTAGTATGGGCAGGGCAGGTAGATTGCCAGGAGGTCTTCAGGGGAAAACCATCTGTTAGCCACCTGTCCTGAAAGGAGTGGGTGGCAGGCTTCCTGGAAGCAGAAGACAAGGTCAGGTGGTCCCTGGAGGGGCCTCTCAGCCACTGCAGTAGATGCATGGTGAGTGACTTGAGGTCAGGGAAGTCTGGGTAGCGTTGGCAGATTTAGCAAACAAAACTACAGGAAGCCAAGACAAATTTGAATTTAAGATAAACAATGAATTCTTTTTTTCTATATAAGTACCAAATATTGCTTGGGACATACTGTATTTTATCTGGCAACCCTATCTGGGAGTGACGAGAACCCAGCTCAGGAGCCCATTCCATGTGGCTAAACTCCACTTGGCCAATGCCAAACCATTTGGCAATGCTCTCTTTACTGCCCTGCAGTGGCTCAGCCCTGCAAAAAGATCATCTGCAAGAGCACAAGTTGGGGGAAAGAAAGAGAATAATCTCCCCCTATGCTCTGGGACCCCAGCTGCTACATTCTACTCAAAGACACAGCCCTTGGAAGTGGTTGGGGTAGGGGATGAGAGGGGAGGCAGAGTCTCGAATACCAGGGCAACCAGACAGGAAATACAGGTGTATGGATCTGGTGTCTCATCTCCTAATGTGGAATAAGGGGTCTACCAGCAGTGAACCTGAAGAGGTACCCACCAGGGGCTACTTGTACCATCCCAGGTTATCATCACCTATGCTCCCCACAACTTCAGGCAATAGATTCCAGGCTCAAAATACCAAGCCAAATGATTTGGGTGAGTGATACAGCCCGAGTAAAGAGATGAAATAATGTTAAACCCCAAAGCAAAGGCACACCAGCCTTCTGAAATAAGAAGGGACGAAGGTACAAACAGAGTGTAGAAAAATCATGCAGTGTGTTAATGTGGGTGAGTGGGAAGGTGTGAGGAAGTCATGGTGAAACCAATCCACATTTGCTCCCCTACAGACATACCCAGACTCCCCTCTCCTCTGCCCCATGTCAACTTTTCCTTGAGTTACTAAATAAAATTAAGGTGGTTCCCTTTTCATACCTTCCTTCTCTTTTATAAAGGATGAAAGCTCTGGGAAGGGCTGACCTGATAATATTCCAGATGGGGGACAATGGTCTCCTCTACCCACAGAGACAGCAACTCCCTGGGTGACACAGGTGTGGCAGCCCCATCCTAAGGAAGTGCAACACGAGGCAGCTCCTCCAGGCTTTTCTGCTGCCCATTTCCCACCTTCATCCCCTCGCTTCCCCACGCACCCAGAATTCTCCTAAAAAATAAGCCCACTTGTCCTATAGGACTAATCCGCCCTATTAATTTATTTATTCAAAACCCATTTATTCAATATATTCTTTGTAGATGAATGAGCTAAGTACAGGGATATAACAGTAGATAAGACAGACATGGTTCCTGAGTTCCTGGAGCTTATGACCTACTGAACAGATGATTAAAGAAGCAATTTACTCATGTGATGAAGGCCCTTATAAGGGAGGCACAGATGCTCTGGGAATCAAACAGAAGCACCAAACCTTGTCAGCAGTAGGTACAGAGGCTAAAGAAGCTCTGAGAAGGCTCCTCAGGGGAGAGGACATGTCTGAAGCAGAAGCACTCAAATGTCGGGGTTTACCCCAATTACCGAAAGCACCAGTAAAGAACACAGAGGCATAGGCAAATTCCACGTGAGCCAAATGTGGCCTGCCACCTGTTTTTGTAAATATAGCCATGCCCATTCATTTACATATTGTGTACGGCTGCTTTCCCACTACAATAGCTGAGTTGAGTCGTCACAGCAGAGACCATATGGCCCACAAAGCTTAAAATATTTAACATCTGGCCCTTTACAGAAAAGGTTTTCTGGCCCCCAGTCTAAAAGCTGATTTGAAGAAACTCCTACAGCTGTAAATGTCAAGAGACTGATTTTGCCTCTACTTTCAGAGGCTGTTCCTTCACTCCCGAACGTTCTTGTCCACCCCCAACCACCACATGGCCCTTTTCCCACTGCAGTGTCACCACGGACTTACATGCCTATCTCCCCCACAGCCTGTAAGTGCCATGTCGGCCTTATTTCCTGTTATATTCTCAGCACAGTGCCTGATTGATATATAGGAAGCACTTGAAAATATTTTCTAATGAGTCATACCTTAATCTGTGTGGGATTAAGGGAAAGGGAGGCTATAAAGGTGGTGAGGGGAAGCAGATCTACAGTGTTGGATGGTGACAACCCTGGGGTTGGTCTGTGTGATGGGAGGGGCTCCTCCCACGTCCAGAGGGCCTTGAGAGCAAGTCTTTTTAGTGTTCAGGGAAAGCCTTGGGTTGGCACCCCAAACCCACCCCTGCATCCTGCAGTGAACCAGGTAAGGTTAATGCCTCCAACCATCAGGCCTCCTCTGAAGTGACAGGCAGGTTGCTCTTGGCAACCATCTCACATTTAGTAGAGTAGACCCCATGTGCTATAAAGTCTTAGAATTAAAATTCTTTACTTCTTGACATTATTGCCTCAAAAAATGCAATATGTTTTATTCATTGCTAAGAGCCATACCTACCTTCTTCTTCTCTTTATCTACCTCTTTGTTTCTCTGTCTCTTTGATTAGCAAGTCACTTTCTTGCTACTACTTGTATTTATAAATCCCCCTCATCCAGATGGCAGACCCTAACTCACCACTTGTAAGGCCAGGCTTACCCTGTTCTGTTTAAGAGGGGCAATAGGTAGAAATTCCTACCTAGCACGGTTCTCCCTCTCCCTGGGGCAAGGTCCTCTCACCTGGCTCTTCTACCACATACAGGATGGACTTTCCACTGGAGTCTTCATAGTACTGGAATCTGACGACACAGTCATCCTCGTTCTTGTAGGTACAATTCACTGCGTCCTTGCCAGTGTCCTCTGGAGGAGGAGAGACAGAGGAGTAAAAAATGGAGCAATAACTAGAAGATGGGGCCACCCTAGTCCCCTATCACAGGACTTCTGAGAAAGTATGTGGCAAGAGCCCTGTACCTAACATGTGCAAGATGCCTAGATTCGAGATGCTGTCATGCCTGACAATTGCCACTCGCTGACCCTCACTGACATATTTTGTCCTGCACAGGCCCTTTTTGGTTCTGTGAAAGGGACATGACGTAACAGTATTACACAATCTAATTCAAAGTCTGGCTTCACTACCTACCAGCTGTGTGATCTTGGGCAAGTCAAGTCTCTCTTTCTTCATCTATAAAAAAAAATGATACCCCCACCTCACAGGGTTGGTAGATAATTAAACAGAAAAAGTAAACAAGGCCCAACATTCAGAAGTGTCCCCTTCCCTCTGTTTCTTCGTTCTGCTTGCTCAGCAATGCTCAGTGGTTTGCTTATGCAGCTCTTACATCTCTTCCTTTTCTGTTTCTGGTCCCGCATGCCTCCCCAGGGCAGTCCTCTGCCCTCTGACTCCCACCAGGTTTTGTAGGCTCCATCCCTTCTAATTCTAAAGCCAGGGACACTGCGGGTTACCCTCCACCAGCTATACTCTGCCCTACATTGATGAAACCAGATGGGTAAACCTGACGTGTGAGATTGAGCAAACACACCGAGGTCGCACAACAAATAAGTGATGGAGCGGGCTGAGGAGAGAAGTCTCAAAGCACATCCCACAGACCTGACCTCAACAAGCCTTCAGCAAACCAATCGTATAGTACAGGGGAAAGAGGATTTCAGAAATTTATGTATTTATTCATTATTTATTTATTTATTTGAGACAGGGTCTCACTATGTCTCCCAGGCTGGAATGCGGTGGTGTGATCATAGCTCACTGCAACCTCCGACTCCCAGGCTCAAGCAATCATCCTGCCTCAGCCTTCCAAGTTGCTAAGACTACAAGCATGCATCACTACCCTCAGCTAATTTTTTTTTTTAGAGCTGTGGTCTCACTATGTTGCTCAGGTTGGTCTCAAACTCCTGGCCTCAAGCAATCCTCCCACCTTAGCCTCCAAAAGTGCTGAGATTACAGGCATGAGCCATGACACCTGGCCAGTTCTCATCTTAATCCACCACTTGCTTGGGCCAGTTACTTAACTTTCCTGAAACCCAGTTCCCTCATCCACAAAATGAAGGTAACAATAGTACTATAATTCCACTTCACTAGGTTGTTGGGAGAAGAATAAGATAATGCATATGAAAGATACTTTTATAACTTTCATAACTTATAAAATTCTATATAAATAAGCATTTATTTTTACGTTTATTATGGTGGTAAATCGAGATGGAGGTACAGAAATACTTATCAATAAACTAACTTGTAATATCCATCTGGTCTAGATGATAAAAATATCTCAACATTTCAACAGCCTCTATCCTCTGAGCTAATCATAGCAAGTAGAAAAATTGCCTCTCCAAACTCAATCTGCAAATTGCAAACCTCACCCAGCCCCGCTTCGGATATTAGCTAAAAGGTCCAGAGATCTGACTCTTTTCCATAACACCCCCCCCCCAGAAGCTGACTGAAGGCTGTGTCTTACTGTGGCTCTCTCACTGACACACATTTCCTGCCTTCATGACAGATTGCTATCTTTGGGGAGATCACTATCTTCTGGGCACCACCCAATGCCTAGCTGGCCCGGATAACCATATCAGATGTGCCAACAGCAGCAAAGATCATCTCCTTTTAAGTCAAGATGAAGTACGGACCAGAATAATTGCAAGCAAGAGTTTTGCTTCCCCCTGTTTGTATTTCTGTCTGTCTTATTTCAGGAGGGGACTCCAGAGAGGCAGAAGGGCTGCAGGATAAAGATTTTGGTTACAAATCCAAGAGTGAAAGTTTCCTTCCAAGCCAGCAAAGCTTTCAGCCAAGCTTGGGCAGTGCTTATCACTCTTGGTTAAGTAAAGCTGGTAAGTGCTCACTAGCCTAAGCTAAGATGGTGGCTACCATGGGCACCACTTCCCAGCTCTGTGCCTCAGTTTCTTCATCTGTGAAAGGAGAAACATTATCTTGCTTTCCTTGGGGAGGTGAAGTGAGGGTTGCCTGATTTCTATCCCCTCGAAAAGTTCTCTGCAGGCTCTTGCTGAGTGTGCAGGCTCTGGGAAGCCAAAGTGGGGGGCCTGCCACTCACATCAGTGGGAGTACAGGGGGACCCTCCGGGATGCCAGCTTTCATCAAGCGCTCACTGTGTATCAGGCTGTGCAATATTCCCTGAGGTAGGAACCACTCTTCCGTCTTACAGACGGGAGTTGGATGGGTTCTAAGATCGAATCAGAAACACTTACAACCTGGGTGTGTACAACTCTGAGACGTGCTGAACTTACTAAGTTCCTTCACCGACTCAATCTCATCACGGCAGTAACGGCTGCAGGTATTTTCCTCGTGTAGGAGTCCCCGGTCAAACTTCTTACACTCCACGCATTCCCTAAAGGAGAGGGGACACAGCGACTAAGGCAAGGGAACAGCAAGCCTAAGTGTGTCCCAGTCCAGCTCTGACCGCCATGCATCCAGAAAGCTACTCCACCTCCGTTAAAACATATACCCGTGTGTGTCTCTCTCACACACACGGCCCTTTAAGACAATCATGGGGTGGACTGTGGAGTTCAGGAGTGGAGTGTCCTCCTCACCCACAGGTAGGACCTGGCAGCCAGAGGTCCCCTAGATCCCTCATTAAACTTCTTCATGTCCCATCCAGGGCTGTGACAGGATGGTGAGCCCTGTGCCACTTCTGGCAACCTTGAAGTCAGAACTGGTCATGTAATTTGGGGACCCAGTGCAAAATTAAAATGGCACATGCCTTGTTCAAAAATTATTAAGAACTTCAAGGTGACAGCAGAACATTAAAACAAACATGAGGCCCTTCTAAGCATGGGGCCCTGGACAGATGCACAGGTTGTACACCCGTGAATCTGGCCCTGCTAAAAGTGGGAAGAGGAATGGCAGTGCCACAGATGGGGCTGACAGGGCCTTCCTCTGCTCCCCAGAGGGGCGAGTTTGTACTGTTAAAATCCTCTGTTTCAAAGAGTATCCTCCATAACTCCACCCCCCACACCTCTCACTCAATCAGAACATCAGCACTGGAATGTTCCCAGAGATATCTGGTTTATCCTTCCTCCCAAGTCAGAGGGATTCAGGATGCCACCCCAGGGAGGGCTTTCTCCAATTGGAGTCCAGCTGGCGCTACTGTGGCCCCTTCACACTTGGCTCTATTCCACCCTCCCTGAAGCTTTCACTGGAAAGAGGAGAGCTGGCCCTTTGGCTGGAGCAGACTCTTCTCCCTAAAGCTTGGATCAGTAAGACACAGATCTGGAGAGTTGGGGATTCCAGTCTGGGGGATCATCTTCCACCTCCCAACCTCCCAACTCTCTCCAAACTGCCCACTCACTTCTTAAAGGTGCAGGCATCCGGGCAGGTAGGACACTTCTCACAGGTGTCTCCATAGGAGCCCGGCTGGATGCAGACACAGCTGCCACACTCACACTTGCCCCGGCCGCTGCACAGGAGCCCATTGCTGGACATGCAGGTGTCGGTGCGTGTGGTGCAGTTGCAGTAGTAGCCGGTCCAGTCGGAGTCACACAGGCAGTCCCCACAGCTGCACTGGCCGTGTCCTGAAAGCACACAGCCCAAGAGGGCAGACCAGCTAGTGAGGGCTCCCATCCCCATGGCAGCAGGCTACAGCCACCCCGGCCCCAACCAGACCTCCATACTGCCAGGGAATTGGCTCATTACCAGGGGAACCCTACCCAGTGAAGACAAACTCAGTTTTCCAGGTGCCCCAAGGTGTAGCGGGACTTGGTCTGAGCCATCATAGAGCAAAGAAGTCTCAGGAACTAAGTCTCCCAGGCCTCTCACCCTTCCTCTTGCCCTATTCTGAACCCCTCTGCCTTCTCTGCCAACTTCTAGTCTAAGGATAGAATCAATCTCTTCAGCCCTGAGTGCCGGTACAGCACTAAGCCACAGCCCCGAGCCCAGACAGGGCACTCCAGTGCCTTGGTGGTGTGACCTGTTGACGGCAAAAGGCCCCTCAAGCCCCAAAATTCTCTCCTTTTGACCTGACACAGGGACCTGACCTGAGAGGCCTAACTTTGTCATCATTGTCACCACCCAACTGGGTTAGACAACAACATAGGCTCCAGTTTGGACAACGTGGTCCCCTCTCACTAACAAATCAGCCACTAACTTCCATTATTCCATGTCTCAAACCAGCAAAGGTGTCCCCTTGCAAGGTGAGAAGCAGGGCTCTGAGGGAATACACGCAAGATGGGAAAATTGTAATACAGGGGGAACGGAGGAATGGAGAGATCCAGAACACAGGGCTATTCCAAACGCCTGCACAGGGGACCTGCACACAGAGCGCCCTGAATGCATGGGTGGCTGGGGCGGGGCACCTAGGGGCAGAGGGAGGGCACCGAGAGAGCCCATGGAGTCAGCCAATGGAACCAAGTAAGTAAGCACGAGAACAAATATATCCTACCTCACAGGTTGCTGAGGGCCAGTATGATTAAATAAATCCCATGAATGCTACAGAGAAAAGAAGTCCAAAAATAAGAGAAACTAAATGAAAAAAACAACACAAGAAAAAAGAATGATTTCTGGCCGGGCACGGTGGCTCACGCCTGTAATCCTAGCACTCTGGGAGGCCGAGGCGGGAGGATCACTCAAGGTCAGGAGTTTGAAACCAGCCTGAGCAAGAGCGAGACCCCATCTCTACTATAAATAGAAAGAAATTAATTGGCCAACTAATATATATAGAAAAAATTAGCCGGGCATGGTGGCGCATGCCTGTAGTCCCAGCTACTCGGGAGGCTGAGGCAGAAGGATTGCTTAAGCCCAGGAGATTGAGGTTGCTGTGAGCTAGGCTGATGCCACGGCACTCACTCTAGCCTGGGCAACAAAGTGAGACTCTGTCTCAAAAAAAAAAAAAAAAAGAGCAATTTCTAATGCGAACAAGCAGTAGAGACAATAGCTAGCAGAGAGCTCACATAGCCCAGTGGCCTCTGTTGGTCATCCTCTGTCCTGCCTCTGTACTCAAAAGTTGCAAGAACATGTACTACAATTAAACATTGAAAACTTAATTAATTAATTTTTTTAAAGTTACAGACACAGTTCAACTATCTCCAGCCTCACCCATACAACCTGTTTTTCTTGTCCCGGTTCTCTTCTCAATCCGGCCTCGTTATGTCCTATATGGCCCTAGAAGTGTAGTGGAACAGCCTTGGAAAGCATTTAGAGAACAGAACTGCATCTCTTTTGCAAACTAACCAAGGAGGTAAATATTCCTTATGGAAGGGGGTGCCAACAATAACCACAACCATGATAATAATGGCCACGAACATTTGCTGAGCATTTAATACATGCCAAGCACTGTGCCAGGTTCTTTAGTATGTTATTTGTTCATTTCTTATAATAACTCTGTAAGGTCAGAGAGGTTAAGTAATTTCCCCAAGGCCACACAGCTTATAAATGGCAGGATCAGGCCTCAAACTGAAGTCCTTGTGACTTCAGATCCCAGTTGCTTAGCCTCTATGCAGTATTGTAAACAATGCCTTTCCCTATTTAAACTAATATGGTCTTTCCAGAGACTTCTGTAACTTACAGAGAAAACAGGCTTAGCCAGTAGAAGATAAGGCCAGACCAGTGGAAGAAGGAGGACTAAAGTTGGAACGAGGGAGTCACAGAAAGTCCAGTAACTAAGCTTGACACTAGTGAGAAATTTCAAGAACATTTTAGGAATTCAAAGATACTGAACTAGTCGAGTGGAGGGGACAGAAGGGGAGTTTCTAGGACTCACTGTAGACATTTCCACCCCCTGCCCCCAGCCTGGTCCTGTCCCCAGACAACTAAATCATCTCTGTTCTCCAGTTTATTGTCAATCCCTCCGCAGCCAGGGTTCTCTTTTTAAAGCATGGTTTCTCAAATTTGGTACTTTTTGATATTTTGGGCCAGATAATTCTTTGTTGTGGGGGCTTGTCCTATGCATTATAGAATGTTTAGCAGCATCCTGGGCTCTACCCGATAGATATCCTTTCCAGTTATGCCAATCGAAAATGTCACCAGACATTGCTAAATGTCTCCTGGGACATAAAACAGCTCCTTCCTCCCAGTTGAGAACCACTGTTTCAGAACACCAATCAACTTGATCATGCCACTTACCTGCTTAAAAACCTACAAAGACTCCATACTCTCTAAACAATTAAGTCTAAGTCTTTAGCAAAGCTTTGGGGCCTTTACAAGGGGCTCAAGCTCCTTCCAGCTTTACATTTCATCACCGACTTCACATTGCCACACATTGACTACCAGACCAAATGATTCACCATCTTCTGAACTATCCTTATGTTCTTGTTTCTGTTCATGCTGCACCCTCTACCCAAAATGCCCTTTCATTCTGCGACCACTACCAAACTCCTACTTACCCTTTAAAGCCTAAATCAAATGTTCCTTCCTTGCTGTAACTTTTACTGATATTCCTAGGCAGAATCAACTGTGTGTTCCAGTGTTCTCCCAGGACTGTATGTCTACATTTATTTCTACCCTTATTTTTTGGTCATTTGCGTGCCTATCTGTTTGTGTTTCTAGATTGTGAGCTCCTTGATGGGAGAGAACATGTCACATTAATTTTTCCATTAGGCCAAGCATGTAAGCTCATTCCTAGCACTTTGGGAGGCCAAGGTGGGAGGATCACTTGAGGCCAGGAGTTTGAGACCAGCCTGAGAAACATAGCAAGACCCTATCTCTATAAAAAATTTAAAAATTAGCCAGGCATGGTGGCATGTGCATGTAGTCCTAGCTACTTGGGAGGCTGAGGCAAGAGGATCATTTGAGCCCCAGAGCTTGAGGTTGCAGTGAGCTAGGATGACACCACCACACTCTAGCTCAAGCAACAGAGCAAGATCCTGTCTCAAAAACAATTTTTTTTCCATCAACAGTGATCAGCATGCAATCTGCTAAAAAGCAGGCACACAATTAATGTTTATTCACTTATTCATTCATTCAACAAATATTTATTGAGCTCATATCCTGTGCTGGGCACTAGATTCAGCAGTGAACAAGACAGACAAGGTTCCTACTATGGTGGAGTTTACAACTTAGTTAAATTCCCAGAAAATGCACACACATTCACCAATGTGTGCCCTGTGTTGTATTGTTACGGTATCAGCCCTAGCAGGAAAGACCTACTCACTCTATTATAAGTGTAGGACTGGGAGGAGACAGGTGGAGGGTTAGACTGCTTAAAGGCAGGCATGAACTCCCAATGCTGGAGCCCCCTAATATTCACTTAATAAGGCTTTAAAAGTTGACTCCTAAACACTGCAGAAAGGTGACTCACTCTCCAGGATTCTGAATCAGGAAGAAGTGGATGAATAATAAAAATCTGATTGTTAATCAGAGGAAAGGCAGAGGGTAAAGGGGAAGTATCCTGAATTGGCTGGAAACCATGTCACTGTGAGTAGATGGGCCCCCAGGAAGTAGAGGGGCAGGTAGTACACGGCCAGGCTGAAAGAGCAGCTAGATGGTGGCCTGCCTGGTGTCTCATGGTCCCTATGGGGACCTCTGTTGTGGCCCCAGCACCTCCTCTAGTAACCACACCAGCATTCAAGTCTCAGACACACCTTCACTGCCTTGGAAAGAAATGTCTGTTTCCCCGGAAGGGTGGGGAACATAACTCCAGCTGCTGAGCACATCTGGAGAGCAGGGATGCCATGCTGATGGGAAGAGCAGAAAGGCTCTGTGCCCTGAGGTTGGGGTCCCTGGAAGTACAGCTTGTGGGGAGGACTATTGTTCAGGTGACTCGCTAGGGAAGTAAAGAGGAAGGAGAGAGCAAGATAGGGCGAGATTCAAAGTTGGCAGGAATGTGGTCTCAGCCAGCGACACCTTCAGTCTGACCCCACGTGGGCTCAGGAGCATGAATGGCACCACAGGTCTAGGCCCATCCTGGGGCAAAGGGACTGGCCTTGTGTAACCCCTTGTCCCTCAGTCATTGGCCAACATCTGGGGGCAAGCCAGCTCCCGTCAGCCGAGGGCAGTCCTCCAGAGAAGGGGCAGCTGTGAGCCGTCACCAGCCAACCCTCACGGCAGTTGGAGGAGGGGTGTGCCAGCGGCGGAGCCCAGCCCCGTGGCATCCACTACACCCTGCCTTTGACCACGGTCCTGGGTGGGGAGAGACCGACACCACACAGGCCTGGCAGCACTCAGAGGCCTCAGCCTCCGCACAAACCCTTGTGCCATAGCGCTTCCTTTGTGAGGCTAAACAAAGTGATCTTTGACAAGATGGGCCAGTCAGGGAGCAAGGCTGGGAGTGGAAGTGGCAGGCCAGAGCCAGCAGGCTGACCTCAAGCCCTGGCAGGGTCAGCCCTTGAAAGGAAGCCACAGTGTGGTAATGTCACAGAAATGGCACCCCTCCAGCAAGAGGGAGGCTGAGCCTGGGTTCATAGGAAAGCCAGAGCAGAGGGGTGAGGAGTGAAGAGAAAGAGTGGAAGAGAAGGGAGGGAGGGGGGAGGAGCAGGGAATTCAGGCCAGAGGGAACGTGAGTGAGCGATCGCTCTCCCCACACGGCTAGACGTCTGGGCTGACCGCTGTCCCCACACGGCTGGCCCTCCCAGGCCGATGCACAGGTCCACCCCCCTCCTGCATGAGCAGCCCTTCCTTTGAGACCCATCAGACAGCCCAGCTGCTCCATGAAGCCGCCCGGGCCACCGCTGTCCACGAGTCTCTCCCCAGTGGGCTCCTGGGACACTCCCTGAGGACCCCTCGCCTCTGGGCTCTGCGGTTGGTTAGGTTCTGCCCGGAATTACCCTTAGGTAAGTTAATGAAAGGGGAAACTGTCCTCTTCGTGTCCCCCTGTCCCACTACAGCACAGACCGTGGCTCGCAGAGGGTGCTGGTCAGTCTCCGTCCGTGGGTGTGGAGGGTGGGAAAGCCCGTGAGGACAAGGACGCGCTGCCTGAGGTTTGAGGCAGAGGTGCTGATAGCGCACAACCACGGAGACCATGCCCAAAGTGGCGAGGGGACAAGGGGGCGGCCAAGGAACCTGCCACCATGCCTAGAGGCCAGGGGTGGCAAAGGGCAGACCACAGGGCCAGCCGCTCTGGTGAGGGGCAAAGGGGACCTGGGCTACAAGCTCTGAGAGGTCAGAAATCACACATGACCCCTGTTTACTCACAGGGACCAAATGCTGGCGCGGCACAGGTGCTCAATGAACGCGTGTCCCTGAGTACCTGTCGCGGGAGCATGTGATGACGGCACCAAGAGTCCAGACCTGAGGCCGGCCGGCACCTGACAGCCTGGCAAGAGGAGGTGGAGGGAGGCGGCGGCAGCTGCCTGTGGTTCCCTCACGGATTAGACTGAGGACAAGCTGTCCCTGCACGGGTGGCAGGCAGGAACCGGGGCTACTGACCCAGTCAGCTTTGTTTTGTGGCTTCAGTGGGGCTGCAGCCAAAGGAAACACACTGTGGCCGGGTCCTCCCACACTGCCTCACTGCAGACCTGGAGCAGCCGGCCGCAGAGAAGCAGAGGGGTAGGCCATCTGCGGCCCCTCCCAGGCGACCCTCTCCCCTCAGTCCCACCTCCTCCTCTGGGTCTCCCACGCATAAAACCTGCCCATTTCCTTTGGCACTTTGAATTAGATGTAAATACTGTCAAATATGAAAATGAATTGAAATTCCTGCCCCACCCCCTAATTCAAACTGCTGCTGTTTGGGTGTGTTCATCTGTGCGGACCTGCTCTCTCCCCTAATCTCTCCACCACTTTCCTCCAAACTCTCTCAAAAATTTTGTCAGCATGAGTAAAAGAAACAATATTGTAGACAATAAAAAGGAGTCATTTTTATGTTACTTGGGCAGTCTTTAAAATGACACAGATTTACCTTTCAAGTGAGTTTTTTTTGTTGTTGTTTTTTTTTTGAGACAGAGTCTCGCTTTGTTGCCCAGGCTAGAGTGAGTGCCATGGCGTCAGCCTAGCTCACAGCAACCTCAATCTCCTGGGCTCAAGCGATCCTTCTGCCTCAGCATCCCGAGTAGCTGGGACTACAGGTATGTGCCACCATGCCCGGCTAATTTTTTTTGTATGTATTTTTAGTTGGTCAATTAATTTCTTTCTATTTTTGGTAAAGACGGCGGTCTTGCTCAGGCTGGTTTCGAACTACTGACCTCAAGCAACCCGCCCACCTCGGCCTCCCAGGGTGCTAGGATTACAGGCATGAGCCACTGCTCACCCACCTCAAGTGAGCTCTTTTAAAGGCTAATGTCAGTGTTAAAGTGAACACCTGCTGAGCCAGTTAGAACCTCACTGCACATGTAGCCAGTCTACTCCATGGATCATAACAGAAAACAATTATAATCTCTCCATTCAACTGGCCACACAGTACACCCATAACCTAGTCCTGGAGACCTTGCAAGTGTCTGCAACCTGTCTGTCTCGAGAGGAATGAAGCGGCAGTGATTGTGGCTCAGCAAAACCTATCCCTAGTGCCGCAGAACATCTCAGACTGCCTGTTTGCCATGTGAGATCACTGGCAGCATGTTTGCAGATAAAGACTACATTAGCATTAGTTCAACTTCTAGCTGGGGAGGTGACCCAGGGATGGCTTTGGCGGCAAGGAGACACCAGTTTGAGATTATCAGTGGGCCTTGAGATTTTACTGCCTTTTGTAATGAGAAGGAAACTCAGCATCCTGCAGGTAGAAGGACTCAGAATTGTAGTCCCCAGTCTGTAGGCAGGGACTCACTGCGGCAGCACTACCCAACAAAATTTCTGTCATACTGCAATAGCATTGTTAGGCATCTACCCAAAAGAGCATAAGACATTCTATTATAAAGACATCTGCACCTGAATGTTTATAGCAGCACAATTCACTATTGCACAGTCATGGAAACAACCCAAGTGCCCATCAATTCATGAGTGGATAACTAAAATGTGGTATATGCTCACAATGGAATATTACTCAATCCTAAGAAATGACAGTGAGCTAGCACCATTTATGCTATCCTGGATTAAGCTTAAGCCCGTTATCCAAAGTGAGGCGACACAAGACATGGAAAATGGGCTCCACATCTACTCGCCATCAAATTGGTACTGACTGATATAAACTTTGGTTTTCAAATGGTGGCAATGCTCACCAGAGATTCGTTGTGTGGGGGGGGACCCAACCTTAGGGATGGGATGAGCATTATGGAGGGGGAGGGCATACCTCTAACCCTTCTTAGGGAGAGGCAAAGATATACAATATAACCAAAATGCTAAAAAAAAAAAAAAATCAAAAAACTTTTTAACAGGTGGTGGGCAGGCAGGTGTGGGGAGGAGGAAAGGGGTGTATGCTTCCATAACGTGTGTGATGCACACCACCAGGGGACTGGACATATCGGGGGGAGGGAGGGGGCAGGGGCAATATTTGTAACCCTAACAATATTTGTACTTCTATAATATGATGAAATAAAAGAAAAAAAAAATTTCTGTCATGGTGAAATGTTCTAGATCTGTGGTGTCCAATATGGCAGCCCCTAGGCACATGTGGCTACTGACCAACTGAAGAACTGAACTTTTTATTTTTTTGATTTTGATTAAATGTGGCTAATGGCTACCATATTGGACAGCACAGATCTAGAACCCAAAAAGTAATAATGGTGACAATAGTAGTAACAGTAATAAAATAGTGCTAACATTTAATATCATATCATTTTCCAGACATTGTTCTAAGTATATTAGTTCATTAAGTGTGCTTCAATGTCTTGCATGTATACTGCTATTTTTCAAGCCTCTTGGGATAAAAAGATAAATTCATGTAAAATTATTACTAAATTTATTATATATTCTGACATCATATGTTTTCTAAGTCTATAAATACTAAACATTTAATTGCCATTTACTAGTGATTTTTTTAACCTGAAAAGGGGGTTGGTCCTCAAAAAGAGTAGGAATCATTGACTTACAGCTTCGCCTGCCTTTGCCCACCTCCAGCCCTCACCTGTGTTTCCAGAGGCTGCAGGTGTGTGAGGGTATGTGGGTTCCCAGATGGAGGGGCCTGACGTCCTGCTCACCTGAGCACATCTCCCCCTTGTAGCGGACACAGGAGAAGTCATCGCACTCGCAGTACTTGCCGGTGATCTTGCCAAAGTCACTGCTGTGGCAGACACACTGACCACAGAGGCACTCGCCCCGCTGGCTGCAGATGGGCTGGCCCTCCCGGGGGCTGCACTCATCCTGCTGGGAGGGGCGGTAGTCCTCCTCTGAGCATTCGCACTGGGACCCCAGCCAGCCAGGCCCGCAGCGGCATACCCCACACTCAAAGGTCCCATTGCCATTGTTGCAGCGGCGGCTGTGAGGCTCAGCCTGGGTCTGACAGGCACAGTCGCAGTCGAAGGTGACCTGGATGGTGAGGCTGTCCTTGAAGCCCACAGGTTTGATGGTGAAGGACTTCTCCTTCTCCTTGGGGCAGCCACGTACCTTGGCCTCAATGCTGAAGCTCACCTGGATGGAAAGCAAGATGGCATTCAGACACAGATGGACCCAGTTAACACTCCAACTCTGGAGAAAAAAAGTCATTCCCTGCCCTGCCAAGGAATACCCAAACAGGGTATCTTATCCTCCTTCAATCTGGAGTTCCTTGGCCTTCCCACTAGCAATGTCTACAAAGCAAAGACAAGAACACTAGGATAGTTGTGCTTTTGGACTTATCTAACTGGATACAGAGACATGGCTTATAGTCAAGAAGTAGAAGGCTGTTTTTTATTCCACATGTAAAATAAACCAGCTCAAGCTGAACAGAACCTGTGATCTTGTGAACACTCTGTTCTGGCCAACTAAGCTAGCTGGACTGATTACATAATATCCACAAAATGTATTAACACAACACACTATTTTGCACCACACGATGCCACATGGTGGTCAACCATAAGCTCAGGATCTATTGTTTGACTTCCACATAACATTTCATTATTCATGCAATCAAGCATGTTTCAGGCCAATATTTCTTACATGGGGTGTGTGCCCATATGCCTAGAAGATAAGTAGATCGACAGACAGGTCAATAGAAAGGATCAATGGATCAAAAAATTGATTTGCTTCCTTCCTCCCTGGCTCTTCACCAGCCCATCTCCCCTTAGGCAGAAGCAGAGAAGAACCAACCAATAAGGAAACTCATGGAGGGACTGGAGAGGCAAAAGGAACATTTGCATTCTTAAATTCCATGAGGGCAGGTGTTTTTGCCTGTTCCATTTGCTGTTGAATCTTCAGCAGCTAGAACAATGCCTGGCACATTTATGGAGTATCGTCAGTGCTCAATAAATATTTATACATAATACTGGCATTTTATATTGTGGTGAAAAAAAAAACCATTACCTTGGGGAGGTTGGAAACTGGGGAAGGGCTGAAGGTAAGAAATATTTTCATTTGCAGTCAACTGTGCATACAAAAACAGGGGTAACCAAAACTCAAGTTTTTAAAAATCCTGATAGTGAAGTTCACTTAACATAGAAATGGCTTAGGCAACAAACCTCAGAGAAAAAGATCGCCAGCTCCATTACATCTAACTCGTAATGACCTTCAGGATGAAGGTACAAGGAAGGAAGGGGGTGAGGTGGCCGCAGATGCCCCAGGGCACAGGCCAGGGTTGGAGCTGCAGCTTCAGCCCCTGCCCAGCCCACCTCACCGTGTCTCCAATCTTGAGCCCCACACACGACTTGAGGCCTGGGATGACCTCGTTGTTGAGGCAGGTGGCGTTGAAGGACAGAGACAACTCCTCAGGGAGGTCACGCACTTCCAGCTCTACTTTAGAGCGGATTTTCTGAGCAAAAAATGGCAAAAGAAAGTAAGGAAATGAACTAAAAGGCAAGAGCCAATTCCATCCCAAGCAAAATCTACCAGGTAGTCCCAGACTCACCCTGGCAGTGCCAGATGCTGAGATTCACCTGGAAGCTGCCGGAGCACGTCTAGGAGCCTATTTCCTGCCCAGGAACCTGCTCCTTCCTTCTGTCCCCACTTGTGTCTAGGCGAGTCTAGGTAAAATCTACCAGCTACACCCTCATGCAGGCCTCAGGGTGTGCAATGGGAGTGCCCATACTGGTCACCATGGGTAGCAGGAGTTTCCACCTAATTTATAATCATCCTCACCTTCCCAATGGCTCAGCTCCCTCGTTTCTCCGCTGTTGGAGCCCAGCTCCCCCTCACTTTGCTCCCTACAATTTCAAGGCCCTGCTCCTTCTCCATCGATCACCATCCCCACCCCCTTCCTCTAAGCTCTCCACTCATTGCCCCTTCTGCTCCCTGGCAGTCCTTTCTGCACCATTTCCCAGAAGGTTGTATTCCTCCCAGGTCTGGCCGTTGCCTGGCCCCTGGGAGCACTGGAGGAAAGTTCCCACATCTGAGCCCTGCTGCGTACGCTAGGTGAGCCCAACTCCCAGGCCCGCTCCCAGTGCAAGACACTTACCCCATAAGCATCAACAATGAGCTGGAGGACATTGCTGGAATCAGTGGAGAGAACCCCCACTGTGGTCCCTGGGATGAGCTCACTGTAGTTCTAGAAAGGAAGACAAAGATTCCAGGGCTCACTGAAGGAAAGTGGGATATTTCATTTGTCACTGCCAAGAACATATCTAGCAGGCTTTCAGCCCTGAGCAAAGGTACAGGAAACCTCTCATACCCCTCACGCCTCTGACTTGCCTCCCCTCCACCACCGCACGTGCACTCTTCCTAGTAGTAAGTTTGAGGTTGGAGGAGAAAGACCCAGAAAGGGATCTAGCTCCTGGGGAGTGGGCCACAGGAGGGTCTGTCCTGGCTGGGGACCATGGCCGGTGCTGGCTCCCTGGGGCAGGTGCCCCATCACAGGGCCTACTCCAGGAAGCCCGAAGACAGAGTCACCTGATAGAGGTTGACTACATTTTCAGTCACTGCAAAGATCAAATTGATGTTTTTCTGGGACAGCTTCTCCGTCATCAGCCCCAAAGAGGGATAATCCTGGAAAAATGAAAGGTACAGAGTTACTGAAGTCTCACACACAGCCCTAGGCTCTGAGCCTTAGAACCCGGCTGATCAGGGCTGCGGCCCAGACAGTGGTGGTGCTTAAACCTTTCCACCCCATGGTGAAAGTGAGGCAAGAAGGGCAAGTAGTGGCACAGACCTAGTTGTGAACTCCAGGGAGAGATGAAGAGGTGCAGGCTGGTGGTGTCAACACTAAGCCCCTCTCTTCCTGCTCAAAGTCAGTGCATGAATACCACGGCGAGGCTTCCAGGGGCCAGGCACCGGGTTAGCCCCCTTGTTTTGGAGCTCCTGACAAATGCCTTGGCCTGGCCCTCGTGATCCTCTACCATGTGGTCTCAGCCTTTCTTCCCAAATATCACTCACCACACCCCCTCTTCCACTCAGCACTGAGTGGCCCACTCTCTTTCTTCCACCTGGAGTGGCCTTCTTTCTGATAATCTTCCTCCCTCCCCAGGACCCAGCTCAAGCCCCACCTTCTTCAGGAAGCCTTTATTGACCCCCCCCCTCAGCTCACAATGACCTTTCCTCCCTTGGGTACCCAAGGGATCCCTTGTTCTGTGCCACCTATTCAGCACTAATCATGATCGCGTGTTATTAGTAAATACATATATCCTTTCTCCCCAACTAAACTGAAAACTCTCTTGGGGTAGAACTGTACAGAGTCTCTTTACCTTCCTAAGCCACTGGTCCAGTGCCTTGTGTAGATCAGTGCTCGACTTAGTGCTCAGCTTGAATATGGCTGACACCAAGAAACTCAGGATACAGGGACAGTGGCAAATCATGAACATGTCCATGGGATCTGAGACCTTGTAGGGGGCTCATGAGATCCTCCAGCTCAGGCTGCTCCCTTTACACAGGTGTCCCTTTAAGCCATGTAGACAAGGGAGTTGCTATTTTAGGAGATGAAGAGTTCACACCTCCCCCAGATACCTAGAGCTTCAGTATCCTGGAAATCAGCACATTTCTCTATGGCTCACAGAAATCTCTGCTGCTTTCAATTTAAACTCCTTTCCTCTTATTTAACCTTGTACAGCTATATAAAACAATGTATAAGAAGTCTTCTCATGCATCAGCTAAGTTATACCTTAGCTTCCTTTCCCTAAGCTAAATGACTCTCTGAGCCCTTTAACCTTTCCCCATAGGACCTGCTCTCCATGCTTGATGGTCTTTCTCTCTTTTTCCTCTATCTTCTTCCAATAACTACAAATGGCCACGGTATTCCAAGAAGGGGCTAATCAGAGAAGAAAGGAAGGTGTGCTTTCCAGCTGGACCTATGGAAATCCTTTGGGTCCATTCTGGATGTCATGCTGCTGCTGCTGCTGCTGCTGGTGACAGTGGAGGCAGTGACAACACTGTCAGGGCCATCTCTAATGGTTGTGCAGGTTGTACCCTGGATGAGGGTGTCCAGTTGGTAGGGGTCAGGGGCAGGCTGAAACCGAGCCCTGCACTCTGCCCAGAGGAAGGGCTGCCATGTTCATATTCACACAAAGATTCTGCCTGGGTTAGGGCAGTGCTGGCCATAGTGAATAGGGACCATAGAGGGTGCCAGAGATCTCACCATAGTAGTGGAAGCAGAATAATGGTTGTCACTGCCAACATGACACTGCCCGTCATTGGGCTGGACAATGCCTGCCAGCCTTCCATCCAGTGCTATGTGAGTCTTGGCATCAGTGGTAAACACCAGCAAGTGGGATGCATCATTCCTCCAGCCAATCTTTTCCTGTCGGAAAAAAAAAAAGAGAAGACAGAGAAGACAAAGAAACTTCAGCCATGTCATTGGTAGACAACAAAGACCCAAGGGCCTCCCTGGATAAAGGACTGGACAAGTTGGACAAGTTGGCTTGAAGAAGAGCTTTGGTTCCAGTCCTTAGAACCCAACCTGGGGCTTTCCAATCCCAGGGCTTCTGTTGTCTTAGGAAAACAGTGTCACAGCTGGTTAGTTCAAGCATCTGAATGATACCTTCTTAACTCCAAACATAGCTCTTCCAGTGACAATCACATTGCCCATCTAGCAATTGACCTGCATCCATAGAACTGGGCTGGGCTGGAAGAAATCTCATCTGAACATCTGCCCACTTTGCTGAGGTTAAGTTAACCTAGACTTGACTCTGAAATAATTCCAAACAAAGTGGGAAGAGGCTCTTCCCAAGGAATATCTGGGACCACAGAGGTTCAAGGAAATGTCAGCTCTGGCCGGGGAGTGGATATAAGCAGACGCTGCATACCAAGAGTAACTGGGTGTTACTCATGCTGCACAAAGCTCTGCTTAGTTCTTATCTCTTATTTCAATTGAGAAATCCCCAGAGTTGAGCCACTTCCTTCCCCATTTTGATCTGTGCCAACCACATCTGGCACTCCATGCCCTCCAAACTCACATCACAGACTGTAGCCTGCATGATGGCATCAAAGCCACCCTCTGGGGCATCTCGGTTCCGTGACACACTCTGCTTCTTCACCTCCTCATTGAAGCGGGTCACCTGGTCAGTTAGCGTCAGCACATGTTTGTATCCAAACATGGGCAAACAGGCATTCTTCATACTGGGGAGGGAGGGGAGATAATTTAAGCAGACGCTCCGATGGAAAAGGCAGCACGGGGACCAAGAGAGAAAGAGAGGGGGACAAATATAGATAGTGGTTTGCTGAGGCCAGTTCTATACAACCACAATTACCCAGACAGTTCAGACTGCAAACTCCTCAAATTTCCTGCAGCATCGCATCAGCCTTACCTCCAGCTAGCCTAATGGATAAGAGAGTGAGCTGTAAAACCAGACTGGCTAGGTTCAAACCCCAGCTCCCCCATTATTATACTGGTCATGGGGCCTTCAGCAAGCCTCTCTGAACCTAACCTATGAAAACGAGAACATGATCGCACATATCACAGGAGTAGCTGAGAGGCTTGAGTGAGTTAACACACACAAAGTACTTAGACCAGAGGGAGGCTCAAGTTGTTGCTATCACCTTATGCTTAACACTTCTCTAAAGAAACAATAAAGCAAAAGTCCATCAGTAAGTTAAAGTCCCTGAACCATCAATAAATTGATAGATCATGCCAGACAGGAGCATGTCTGTCCCCAGACTAATAGTTTACATGTTTAATTGATAGCTGATGTCTTTACTCGGGAACCTTATAATCCAGATAGAAGGTTAAAAGCCACATCATATGACTTTGAAAACTAAAAAGTAAATTCATATCTTGTCAGACTCAGTAACCATCATTTTAAATTATTATAATACATTGATTTGCATCTACCAATTAAATAAATAAGCCATTCACTTGTAGGACAAAGTATCAAACACAGGTATAAGTTATCAATTTACAGACTATTAAAGGGTTCAATAAATGTCATTTCCACTCTTTTGTGTTCTTCTAGGACTTAATATCTTTTTTTTTTTAAAGACAGAGTCTCACTCTGTTGCCCAGGCTAGAGTGACGTAGCATCAGCCTAGCTCACAGCAACCTCAAACTCCTGGGCTCAGGCAATCCTCCTACCTCAGACTCCTGAGTAGCTGGGACTACAGGCATGCGTCACCATGCCCGGCTAATTATTTGTCTATATATTTTTAGTTGGCCAATTAATTTCTTTCTATTTTTAGTAGAGATGGGGTTTCACTCTTGCTCAGGCTGGTCTCAAACTCCTGACCTTGAGCGATCCTCCCGCCTCGGCCTCCCAGAGAGCTAGGATTACAGGTGTGAACCACCTTGCCCGGCCAAGGACTTAATATCTTATATTTAAACTCCGCAGTTTGCACAGCCTTGATGATAAGGACAAGCAACAGAATCAATCCTTCTGAAATCATAATTTGTCTGTTTACTTATCCATAAATTTCTCTCTACTTTTGATCTCATTTCCCTCCCGTTCTCTCTTGCCTCCCATTTATTTGTGACCAAGAAGCTGATGAATTCTCTTTCTAGGTCTCTCCACAGCCTTGGGCTCTATTGACAAACACCCCAGAACAAAGTCTGGCCCATCTGCCAGACAGGGACACCAAGAGAGAGGGGAGCTATGGTTTGGCCAGAAGGCAGCCAACAAGGCTACCCTAGAGCTAGAAATAGGAACCGGGACTTGGACCTGCCTGGGGCAAAGTGAGGGGTGCTGTCTTGGCTTCTGGAGGAGGGACTTACTCATAGCAGGGGTTTTTGAGGGCCTCTGGTGGGGAGATATACATGTAGGGTGACACAGGCTTGTCTACAAAGGCCCCAAAGCCAATTCGCAGGTTACTGGTGAGCTTGCGCATCTGGGAGGCCAGCTTGGTGCCCAGGTTCTGGATGCTTGACAGGTCATCCTTCATGGAGTAAGACAGGTCCATCAAGTAGTAGATGTCCACAGGGTAATCCTCCACCTGCCGTACTTGGATGGAGAAACTCTTCGAATCATCTAGAAGGCAGGAAGATATTAGTTTTTCTCCTCCTCTCCCTCTAAGACTGAATAAGTAGATTTGGACACAGTGAGACTAAGTAACTGCTTGATCAAACCAAACTTGAAATCCCTGCTCCCATCTCTTCCCTTGCAATCCTATTAGTCTTCCAGTCTCGTGACCCTACTTCCCCAGTCCTCCTTGAAAAGGGAGCTTACAAATTGCTTTTTCATCCTATATTTCATTTGTACCCCAACACAAAGCGATAAGCTAGGTAAAACAGGAATTGGGGGAAAGAAGAAACAAACATTTTTTGAGGCATTACTATGCCAGAAGGGCTGAGTAACTTGCCCAATAGCTAATATATGGTGGAGTCAAGATTCAAACTCAGATCTTCTGACTCAGGTCCTAACACCTTTTATTTTCATCCATTCCCCTGCCCACACCTCCCCCCACATCCTTCTCTTCCCTTCCCACCTCCTTTCTGAGCTACTTCCCCAAGATTTCATGCTTCAACCTCAACCTTGTGCTCTATGCCCACCTGCCCCAGGTCTCTACCTTAACAAGCCCCATGCCTACCTGGCCGAAGCCGGAGCGCAATCCTCTGGGGACTGACTTGAGTAACCTGGGAGCTGTCTCCAGAGCCCTTGTCGCTTAGGGGCCTGGCCTCTAGTACTCGGGCCTCACTGACCGGGAACTCGATGGACTCCGGGGCACAGTTATCCTTCAGCAGATTCTCCTTCAGGTCACAGCGGGGCGAGCCCAGAGGCAGGGCCTGTAAGACAAGAGCCCAAGGAGAAGCTATGGCAGCTCTGTGCCTCCCACTGGCCCTGCCACTTCCCAGTGGCTTAAAGTTTACCCAGCACTTTGCAGCTAAACCAGCATGAATAAATTGGTGTAGTCCTTCCTAGGTTCTCCCTAGGACCGTTGTATGGAAAAGGGAAGGTGAGGGATCAGAAAGGCCTGTTCGTGGGTGGGTAGCTAGGAAGTGGGCCTGTGCAGTAAGATGCCTGTTAGAACAGCATTTTTCAAACTGTGAAATATAACTCATGTGTGGGTGCCAAAATCAATTTAACAGGTCTCAACCATCATCTTACTAAATAAAATAGAAAATGTAAGCATATAAGCAGAAAAATTAAGTGCTGTTTTATGCAACTTTTATGTATTGGGGAGTGGGGTCTAACATCTATGATAAATAATGACAGACTGTACAATGTGAGTTTTTCTGTAGGTCAAGGTCAAAACAGTTTGGAAGCTGCAGTGTTAGAGCCTAGCTCTGAGATCCATGAAGGCAGGGACTGTGTGTGTCTTGTTCCCTCTCTATTCCCAGCACCCAACCCAGGATTTATCTTTATGGTTAAAGGTGATGGGGGAAGGCAGTATAGAAGGCAGCAGAGAGAAAGGGCCAAGAGCACAGGAGTTGATTGGCCAAGACTAAATCTCAGCACTGCCACTTACAACTGCTTGTTAGGGCGAGTCACCCAAGTTCTCCAAGCCTAGTTTCCTCAGCTGTAACATGAAAATAATAATGGCCCCTCCCTGTGTACTTAGAGCAGTCAAAATCATAGAGACAGTGTAGAATGGTGGTTGCCAAGGTCTAGAGAGAGGGAAGAATGGGAAATTATTGTTTAATGGGTAGAGAGCTTTAGTTTTACAAGATGAAAACAGTTACAGAGATAGATGGTGGTGATGGTTTCACAACATAATGAATGTACCTAACACCACTGAACTCTACAGTTAAAAATGGTTGGTGGCTTATGCCTGTAATGGTAGCACTTTGGGAGGTTGAAGCAGGAAGATCACTTGAGGCCAGGAGTTCAAGACCAGCCCGAGCAACACAGCAAGACCCTCATCTCCACAAAAAGATTTTAAAAATTAGCCAGGGATGGTGGCATGCACCTGTAATCCCAGATACTTGAAGGCTGAGGCAGGAGGATTGCTTGAGCCCAGGAGTTTGAGGTTGCAGTGAGCTATGATGATGCCACTACACTCTATCCTGGGTAACAGAGCAAGACCCTGTCTCACAAAGCAAAACAAAACAAAACAAAAAATGATTTGGATGGTAAAATTCTCTGTTATATGTATTTTACCACAATAAAAATTGCTTTAAAAAATGATAATACTGGCATCCCTCCCTCACAGGATGACACACAGGGCTACAGAAGACAAAGCACTTGAAATGTATAGCACAGTGCCTGGCGGGGAGTAACCACTCCATAAACATTAACGATTCTTATGAGATGCTTGAGAAATATTTCCTGGACAAATTAATTATGAATAAACTCCACAAGCTTGGGGAAAACACCATGATGCCAGGCACCTGAGCGGAGCCTGTCCTATCACTTCAGCTTCCTCCTTCACCACAGACCAGTAACAAAGTGAGCACCCCTCCCAAAACACTGGCGTGTGTCCCCCGGGCCTCTGGGGCTCTGTGTGCTCACACCTGAGTATTGAACAGGGGCCGTACTACACTGGAAAGAACACTGGAAATCAGGAAAATCCTAGGTCTGCCACAAACGAGGCACGTGACCTCAAATAAGTCACTCTGAGCCTCCATTTCCTCGCCTGTTCTATAAGGTGGCTAGATGACATGGTGTCTTCAGTCCCTTCCTGCTCTGATGCTCAGCAAACTTAGCCAGCACTGTGTGGGAGTATGAATAGGAGGGCTCCCTGCCAGGCTGAGGGGACCGGCCAGAAAGCTGGAAATCCCCTTCCTGGGCCATCCACAACGTCTAGGCCTTCAGGCTGTCCCCTCACGCCTACCCCTACCCACTCCCCTCACAACAGCTTCCAAAAGTCAGCTGGATAACCCACGCCAATATCTCAGAACAGCTAATGTTAACATTTATTGGGCACTTACTGTATGCCAGGCACTGTGAGGAGCACTTTACAGGGATTACTGCAATCCTCCTGAGAGTTCTGTAATGCTGGAACTATCACTATTTCCCAAGTGAGGAACCTGAGGCTTGGCAGCTTCACCAATGAGGAACCCAATCTTACAGGTAAGGACCCCGAGGCGTGAAGAAGTTAAGGAACGTGTCCAAAGTTGCAGGGCTAGGAAATGACAGCATCGAGTGTCAACTAGATTGTCAGACTGTAATTATCCTTATAAGATAAGAGTTATTACATTCTGTCGAGTGAGAGTCAAGGCTAATAGCAGGCATGTGGAAGGGGATGGTCCCAGGAAGAGCCTCCATGGACAGTGCGGTAGGTAGAGAACGGGATGTAAGGTGGGGACATGAGAGGTGTGAAGATGGATGTACAACATCCTACCTCCAAAGGCCCCTCATGTGATCTGGTGGCTATAATACCAGGAGAGGGACTGGGCCACCAGGAGCCACCCATACCCAAAAACTCTCTCACCCAAAACCCTTACCAAGGCTTGAAGTCTGTCTCCTTCCTTGGCCCAGTCCCCCTCTCATAGGTGGAAGAGTTTCCCCACGTGGACGGGAACAGGAGCAACACCACTGGCGTGGGGACCACCCTGGCCCAGGCAGAAAATGAGAAGAGCTTCTGGAAGGAAGCAGCTGCCTTCCTCCTGTCTCAGCCTCACAGGCAGAGAAACAGCCTCAGCAATGGGAACCAGTGAGTAAGGCTTAACCTTCCTGGTGGCAAATACTCCAACAGGGACACCACGGACCCTCCGCCGCTTTAAGAAAAATGAGCGTCTCCTCCCTGGCACTCAGCTCTGGCGAGGACAGAATGACCACGGGGAGAACTCTCGGGCACTTCAGGTTTTGTGCCTAGACTCCTCTTGTGGTCCCTGCCCATCTCTCCCACTCCTTGTCCCTCGGGAAGCAGCCTCTTTCTTGCTCAAAAACCCCCCAACCCCCAAGGCTGATTGCAGTTGCCCACAAAGCCCCAGGGAGAAAACCTTCCAAAAAAGGCAATGACTGGCTAGTCCAAGAGGCAGCGAGGAGCTGATCCTTCCCAGGACAGAGACAGATGCTCAGAGCCAGGGGAGACCGGGGGGCTGAATGAAAACAGCAAGGCCATCGTGCATCTTCTGGCCACATCTGGGGGGTGTGTTTTAGAGGGGGGTTTCCTGACTCCCAGTTTCTCCCATGGCAGTCCTAATCAGAAGAAGGTTTGAAGTTCTAAGACATGCTGACAGGCCTTATGGTTTGTTATGAGTTTCCTTAGAAAAATTAAACACTGAAAAACAAAAACTGCCTCCCTCCCTCCTTTTGTGGTCAGCAACATCAGAGGTCAGGAACTTAACAGGCTTGCTCATCAGCTGAGCGCCACCTGTCCCAGGGGATACCAAGGCAGTGACCTCAACTCACTTGGACAGCATTCCCTTTCTTATTAATAATAACCCAGGCTGAAAAGGTAGAAGGAATGTTTCCTGGTTACTCAGAGAGAAAGCTGGGGGCGGGGGTAGCTATTAAAGGTCCAGTCCCCAGTGAAACCAAATGCTACATAAAAAGGGTAAAAATAGCCAAGACCCGGGGGAAGGTGCTGAGCACAGAGGTGGGAGGTTCCAGCCCAGTGCTGTGCAACCTTGCGAATTACCTCCCTCTCTGGGGAGAGTGGCACATGCTCTTAGTGCCATCTTCATTAACCCCATTTTGGAAACTGGGAAAGTACAGAGTGAATACTTATCATTATCCTGCCTAGCTCACAGGGTTGGTCAGGGCATAAAGTAAGATTGTGAGTATCACTTGCTTTCCAAATAGAAAAATCTCAATATGAGTCAAATATACTGAAATTCTTTTGGATGTGGTATAAACAAATAAATGCAAATGTAAGGTGACTCTATTCTACAGTCACCATGATAACTACTACTATTATTGTGTACTCTTTTTTGAAGAGCAAGGGTCAATATTCCCTAGTACTTTTTTTTATCCCAGTGTACCACCAAAACATCTCCAAATCTAAACAAATTAACATTGTTGTCTTGAATGACTCATCCTGTGAGGACAAGAAATCACTTGAACGTGCACCAGAGAGAAGTATGGAGGGGACAGAAAGAAGGATGACAGGAAAAGGAAAGCATTTTAGTTTACAGTTGTTGCTATTCATACTTCATTGTTTACAAGGAGAGGAGTACTCTTAATATTATACTTTTTTTTTACAATAAGTTGGAGCAAAACTCTGAAGATGGACATTTATCTTCCAAATTAAAAATAAGTTCTAGATCGAGGTGCCGGCAGATGTAAAAAAAAATTAAAAAATAAAAAAAAATAAGTAGAGGCTGGGTGCAGAGGCTCATGCCTGTAATCCCACACTTTGGGAGGCCAAGATGGGAGGCACCCTTGACTCCAGGAGTTTGAGACCAGCCTGGGCAACAGTAAGACCCTGTCTCTACAAAAAATAAAAAAATTAGCCAGGCATCTACAAAAAATTTTTAAAAATTAGTTCTAGCACCTGTAGTCCTAGCTACCTAGGAGGCTGAGGCAGGAGGATCCCTTGAGTCTAGGAGTTCGAGGTTGCAGTGAGCTATGATCACCCTCTGCACTGCAGAAGTGAGAATGAAATTATGTTAGTGACTAAAAAGAAATATAAATACTGGCCTATACCCCTCCCCTGCAGCTGTAGAGAAGAAAATAAGAAGGAAATTCTGTTGGAGTCTTCCTCTACTTTGTTAGACTCAAACCTCTTCTTCCTCTTTCACCCTTGAATATCAGGCTAAGAGGGAGTTGATCCACCTCCAAGGTGCACTCGGGCTTATATAAAATTTCTAGGCTGAGCGCAGTGGCTCACACCTGCACTCCGGGAGGCCAAGGCGGGAGGATCACTTGAAGCCAGGAGTTTGAGACCAGCCTGAATAAGAGCGAGACTCCATCTCTACTAAAAATAGAAAAAATTAGCCGGGCATGGTGGCACATGCCTGTAGTCCCAGCTACTCCAGAGGCTGAGGCAGGAGGATCCCTTGAGCCCAGGAGTTTGAGGTTGCTGTGAGCTAGGCTGATGCAACGGCATTCTAACCCAGGTGACAAAGCAAGACTCTGTTTCAAAAAAAAATAATTTCTAGTATTTCCCTCCACTTTACAGTTGCCAAATTTAGCAAATATTTGGGACACACTTATACTAAAAATTATTTGTTGTTTAATTCAAATTTAACTAGATGTTCTATAGTTTAGATTTATTTTTATCTTTTAATTTTTTAGAGATGGGGTGTCCTGCTATGTTGCCCAGGCTGGAGTGCAGTGGCTATTCACAGGCACAATCATAATGCACTACAGCCTCCCAATTCCTGGACTCAAAGGATCCTCTTGCTTTAGCCTCCTGAGTAGCCAGGTCTACAGGCTCCAGCTGGATGTTCTGTATTTATCTGGCAACCTTTTTTTTTTTTTTTCTTCAGGAAAGGGATTAGGAAGGAGAATGTTGAATGAGAGGCCACTTTCCTTAAAAAAAAGAAAAAAAATTGTTTTTGTTTTAGGCTGCTGAGAGAGTTCCATAACAGGAGTTCTAAAGAAATGTGACGTGGGTGTGTTTGAACCCCTTTGTTTTGATACCTCTCACTGCTGTCTTAAAGGCAATATCAGTACACAGAAAAAATAGTTGCTATTTATTTTAAATATGAAAGTTTCCAGGAGAAAAGAGAGCTGTGGTCTGCATTCCTAATAGCCTACCAAGACACATACTGGAAATCTCTCTACATTGGTTGCTTGTTTAGATGTGGTTACTTGTGCTGAAAATATTAGTAAGCATCATTTGCTTATATCCAAACAGGCTTCTACAGCACATACTACAATGCTTTGGGAATCTCAGATGCTTCCAAAATATCTGTTGAATGAACTGATGAATTTAGGAATGGAGAGATGAAGCAATGGAATAGACATATTTGCACAAGTTTTAGGGTCAGCCCCTTTTGATTTTCTTCCTTACTTAAGATTCATTAAAAAAAAGCTGATCATTTATGGGGGGTTCATGATGCCCCAATATAACCAGGTCCCGAGGCAGTGTGCATTGCAAGAGATGGGAGAGACAAAGGCACGAACACAAAAGGTAAGGTGAAAGGGTGCAGGGAGCTCAGGGGACCACCAGCATTCCCATGAGCCTGGTGGTCTATCTGGCAACTTTAACTTCATCTCCACCCACCTCAACTCCAACAGGCCTTCCCTTTGCTTAGCAATGTTTGTCAAACTTGCTATCATAACAACCCATTCTGATGCAATAGATCCAGAGCCCATCCTGGGAACCTTTATTTTCTTTTATTTTTTTTTTTTTTTTTGAGACAGAGTCTCACTTTATTGCCCAGGCTAGAGTGAGTGCCGTGGCATCAGCCTAGCTCACAGCAACCTCAAACTCCTGGGCTCAAGCAATCCTGCTGCCTCAGCCTCCCAAGTAGCTGGGACTACAGGCATGTGCCACCATGCCTGGCTAATTTTTTCTATATATATTAGTTGGCCAATTAATTTCTTTCTATTTATAGTAGAGATGGGGTCTCGCTCTTGCTCAGGCTGGTCTTGAACTCCTGAGCTCAAACGATCCGCCCACCTCGGCCTCCCAGAGAGCTAGGATTACAGGCTTGAGCCACCGCGCCCGGCCAAGGGAACCTTTATTTTCAACAAGTGGCCCAGGCGATTCTCACCACCAGATGAGTTTGGAAGGTTCTAGACTCCAGCATGGTGCCACTGGGACCAAAGCCGCAAGCTGAATCTCTGTATGAAGCCGGCCTCTTGGCTAGATATACAGACCAGAGACAGCACGCCACCCCAATCTGTGTCAGTATCCAACCCTCCAAGAACACACCCCACACAGATGGGCCCAAAACTCCGTGCTCATCCACATTGGCTACGTTTTCCTATTACCCAGCCAAGCGCTCACTATACACACCCAAGAGCGGCTGTCCTCTAGGACCAAGGGAAAGTTGAGCCCAACCAGTTGTTTTTCCAGGCACTGCCAGCTTGCCTAGAACTGCCAAGGCAGGGGACCAGAAGTACACAGGGCTCTCCAGGGTTTGATTATTTGACAAATTATATGCAAAATGGACCAGATAGCGGACCTTTAGTTTTTTTAAGTCAATGGCCAAAGTGCTTTTAGCAGTTACACTTGGCCTGTGCAGAAGCCCTGATTCCTTCAGGAAAAGAACAGCAGCTACAGTACAGGATTCCACCTCCCATCCCTCCCTGGTCGACACATTTTGCCTCACACTGGGCTCCTCCTCTCCCCTCCGCTCCTTCATCTTGCTTAGGGATAGTTGTGCTCATTCACTAAACCTTTGGCTGCTCCTACTTTCTTTCTTTCTTTAAAGAAATGGGGTCTTACTCTGTTGCCCAGGCTACAGTGCAGTAGCCCGATCATAGCCTCAGCCTCCCAAGTCCCTGGGACTACAGGAGTGCACCAGCACACCCAGTTAATTTTTTTAAAAAATTTTTGTAGAGATGGGGTCTTGCTATATTGCCCAGGCTCTTCTCAAATTCCCGGGCTCAAGTGATCCTCTGGCCTTAGTCTCCCAAAGTGCTGGGGTGATAGGTATGAGCGACCACACCTGGCAAGTTATTGCTATCTTCATATTTATGTGCCATTCTCCCAGGGAATGTCTCACTGGACTTTCTACCTCCCTTCATTCTCTTTGGTCCTAGCTGCACCTATTTCCTAACTGACTCTACCCTCCATTCTTATGCTGGTCCTACATCATGCTCTGACCCTACCCTGCGCCTTTCCCTCTGTCCTCCACTGGCCTATCCCTGGGGACCAGATTCACCAGTCACCCATAAATTTTCTACATCTGCATGGTAGAAATCTGGCCACATGACCTAGGAGCTTTGTCTGGTCAGATCTCAGCCCATCTCAGCGACACAGCAGATCAAGAGGGGTGAAGAATAGCAGGGGGTGGGGGGAACAGGACAGACTCTCCAAGAATGTTTCCTTTTGCCCCAGACTCTCTGGGCTAGGGAAGGAGGAGGAGAAGCACCCTCTGAGTGACACTGGGGTTTCTGCCCTGGCTGCTCTCTGCTCCAGTAGGCATCAGGCCATCCAAGCCAAACCAGGCACCCTCCCCATCCAGCTCTGCCTTTTTCCAGGATTCAGTTGCAGAATTGCAACTTCCCTGTAAAAGAAGCTTAATAATATCATAATGGCGGTCAAAGGAAGGAGGATGCAGCAGATGACAAGGGAGGAGACTACATCACACTTGGGCAGCCAGTTCAGCCCGCAAGGGGAGGAGAACCTGCAGGTGGGGGCTTGGGGGAGAGAGGGACTCACCCATCTCCCCTCAACCCCCACCCCCAGCCCCAGGGAATGTTTCATTTGCTAAATGAAGTCAATGTGGCCCAGATGTCGGGCAGCTGCCTCTGGAAGCAGTTCTCGTGCTGAACAGCACGGAGGCCAAAGCAGCGTGTTGAGCCGGCCTCCGCTGTTCTGGCAGGCCTCCTGGCCAGCCCAAACACAGCCTCCCAGCTCCCTCTCCTCCCCCAGCCGTCCAGGAAGGTTGCCTTTTTAGGAAACTCAGAGAAGCAGACAGAGAGAATGAGGAGCCGGGTTAAAGCAATCTCATAAAACTGTAGAGGGCAGGGACTTGCTGTGTGACGTGACAGACAGGACACCTGAGGTAGCCGAGAAGCAGCCAGTTCAGGAGCTCAGGTAACCACCTGCCACGGACAGATGGCCTTGACTCAGCCTCGGACTGTAATCACTGGGAATCTCTCCAGCCACCTTCACCCCACCCCCACCACCCTCACAGCTCCAAATTTCCATCCCAGCCACAAACTCGGCCATTCCCTCAGACACACTCATTCCCTAGGGCCCCAGACACAACAAACTCTGCCTAGACACAGCTAGCCCCTTCCTGTCAGCCTCCTCCTCCTCACCAAGTGGCCCAGCTCCTTCCCTCATTGACACCTGGGCAAGGGGAGGAAGGAGGGAAAGACGAGAAAGAGAGAGAGAAGCCATGGGGCCCAGTCATCAGAGAGAAGGGAAGAGAAAGGATCCTCTGGCTAAATGTCCCCACACACGAATGCAAGATTCCGCTTCTATTTGCCTTCTTAAGATTCTAGGAAAAAGTAACCAGCTCCCTCTCCATATCCATACCTGTGCTGCCTCTCCTTTTGAGACCTGAGGCCCTGCTTCCTTGGATTATTCGACCCCAGCAAAGGCAAGTGCGGTGTGGTAAGGGGTAGCGAGAGTTACCCTGAGACCAGGAGGCCCAACCAAACGGCAAGGGCTGGAGGCTACTCGGTAGACTGGGGATGATCTTCCCAGCAACATGATCTTCCCCATGACGGCTCGTCACCATCCACCAGTGGAAAGAATCCATCCTCGTTTTGCTCAGAAGGGACAAGGGGCTTACATATTTAGGAGGGAGGGGATAACCTCATGGGTCTGTTCTTACACAAAAGCAACTAAGTCTGGGAAGAAACAAGGTGGGGTGTCTGCTCCTTACCTCATCTGAGCACCAGGCACACACGGGACTCACAGCCAGACACTGCTGGCAGGAGCTCACACCTCTTGTGCTGCAGATGTTGGGCCCTGCAAGACAGAGACAAAGGCATTAGCACCTGATTTGGCTCAGTGAAGGTACTGGCCTGCCCCATCCTTCCCAACTTTCCCCAACGCCCAGGTTTACAGCTCTTGGGTACACACAAATACACTCTAACCGTACCACAGACATTTATCAAACACAGGCTACTGGTAAGAAAGAAGGAGAATGAAGAAGATTGGGAGAAATTCATCACCACCCTCAATTAATGAGGCCACAGCAATAGCAAGTGATGGGGCAAGGCTAAGCCATGAACCCAAGTGTCAGATCCCAACTGACGGAAAGGCTTTAATTAACTACTGGCTTGACACCTGCATTATTGTGTGAATAAAAATCTGAGGCCCAGAGAAATGGCAGTATGTCCTCTCTTCAATTATTCTAATGACGGTCACAGCCACTACACAGGGGCTCCAAGGTCCAGAGGCACTGACTTTAACGCATAGATTAAATACGGTAGGTGTGGAGAGGGTGCAGTGACCTCAGTGGCAGTGTTCCTCTGGCCTGCGAGGGGAAAGCACATCTGCTGAAATCTTCCCAAGCTTCCCAATACCTATATCTTGGGATCCAAGCATAAAATGCTGCAGGAGGAACTGCAGAAATGTTAGAAAAGGCTGGGGGATAGAAACTGGAAGAACATGGAATTGGGGAGTTAGAAGGCCTGTGGTTGAATTCTGAATGCTCTCCTTAACTAGCTGTGGCATGATCTTAGGCAACTCACCTAAGCTGTATGAAATGACAGTATCTGTCTCACAGGATTTGTGTAAGAATTCAGTGAGTTAAAAGGAAGCACTTGGTATGCTACACAGTGCTGTTCAAATGTGAACAGTCTTCATACTGTCTAAGGGCAGAGAAAGGGCCGAGGGGAGGTGCAGGGACAACCAAGGGAACCAAAATAGCCCTGAGAAGCTCAGCAAGGAAGCCAAACCCAGGCTCTGCGTGGGCAGAAGCCACTGTCCTCTCTGCTTCCCCAGCTCAGCTTTCCTACCTCAGCCAGGTAAGCCCCTCTCCCCACAGTGCCCCAGTGAGCCTTTTCCAATCCAAGGGGCAAACACGGGAGATCCATTCCTCCTCGTGATCCAGCTTCCTGGCAGTTCTTTTATGAAGTATTCTAAAGGGGCCCATTTGCCCCCAGCTAGTGAGACCAGCAAATCTATTTTTGGAGAAATCATCCTGACCATTGGGATGTTTTCCTAGTGTCCCCAAAAATTCTCACTAAGTGTCTCAGGCCATCTTATTAAAATGTGACTGAATTCCCTCCCTCCCAACACCTGGACAAAAACATACTCAGAAAATGCTATGTATACACACACACACACACACAGAGAGTACTGTTAAGAAAAATTATATAAAATGTGGAAATAAGCAAAGGTAATACTGGGTGTCTCTTCAGTGTAATGCAGGGTGTTGACTAGTAAACCCACCATGCTTGTAGACTATCTGATTTTCTAGGAATGTATAGCTTGGTTTAACTTGTACTCGTTAGGATATTTTACAACTCTGTAAGAGTAGAGGTTAACTTGTAGAAAACCAATAGCAATGGAAATGATTCTTACTGAAAACAATGCTTATGATTCTTATGCAACAACAATGCCAATGATTTCTGTCTCCTAGAAAAGGTAGCCCACAAAGGTTAAGGTTTATTGTCTTGTAGAACAAGTATTAACCAGTGAATCTATTAGCTAATTCATTCTAGCATTCCTTTGACTAAGCAACTATAACTCTCCCTTCTTTGAATTCTCTTTCAAACTAGTCCTAACATCTTACTGGCTCCTCATTAATTAAGATGAATAAAATCTTTGACACATGTTCATTTTATGTTTGTTATGGGAATTATACTTTTAACTCTTTGAAAATTATACTTTGACAATATCCATTTCAGAGCCTCCCTTTGGGGCAGAGAGGTCTAACAGAATGAGTACACACACAATCAGTAGAAATCAGTAGACTGTGGTCCTAATTGAGTCACCCACTAATAGCTGGCCTTGGGTTAGTCATTTAACTCCTCTTAGCCTCAGTTTCTTCAATCCTAATATTCCTACTATATTGTAACTATTTCTGTATCTGCCTTAACAACATTGCCACCCAATAGATTTGAAGTTCCTGGAGGCCTGCTCTGGCCTGCCTGCTCAGCTCCAGTTCTTGTCCAAAGAAGATGCTCAGTAAATATGTATTGGAGCAAAGTGAAAGGTAGTGGACTGGATCAGGTTTCGTTTTGTTTTGTTTTAAGCAACTGAGCTCATTTCTCAAAATTATGCACAGAATTCCAATATAGAACATGTAAATGCATTGCAACGGTTCCTCAGACAACTTAAACTTTCATTTTTCTCCCTAGAACACTAGATTATGTGTGGAATCCTTGAAGCACCTCCTGGAAGCCCCAGGTTTCCTCAGAGCCTTGAGTCTGTCTAACTTCAAAGGCCTTGCCCAACTCTAAAAAATTCTATGAGTAGGAGGCCCATAAGCCCATAAGTAACCTCTGGGGCTCCACCCTCTGACTTGATTACAACTTTAGCGTGTGAACAGGAGGACTGTGGAGTGCGAATTATGATGTTGGTTGCAGGCCTGACCCTAAAGTATCAAGGTCACCTCTGAGGTGGGACAGTCTTGAGCCATGCAATGTCTGTAACGGGAGAAAAGTAGCTGCTAGATTCAGAACGCATGAACGTTCGTAACAAACAATGCAACCCGAGGCATCTCCCTCCACGGGTTGGCTGCCCATCTCTTAGCCTTATAACTGCTCTCTCCCCAGGCAGATGCAAACACGGCCTCTCTTTACTGCCCCGTCAGAGAGTTCTGAGTGGAGCCTGAACTAGTCTATCAATAGGTAGCTCCCTTCCTTTTTGGAGCTTCCATGGGAATTGGCATCCAGGGCAGTGATTCCAGATATAAATGGCATCGATTTTCACCAGGAGAGAAGCAGCAAGAGACCTCGGGGAGAGTTAGAAGAGGGACAAGGACCCGTGGGAGGTAGGGGCACTGTCAAATTATTTTTAAAGACTTTTCCCAGTCTACCCACTTAACCATCCATTCATTCTCAAATTAGCATTTCCTTGTGAGTCCCTGCCTGGTAGCCACAATAGAAAGCCCTGCCAGACACAAAATAAATAACAGCAGGCCCCTCCCAAGTGAATGGAGGTCCCTGACCCCAGAGGATGAAATGGGGTGCCAGGATTTGTCCTGTAGAAAGTCATGCCTGGGGAGTCATGGTTATCCAGTTCCCCTCATCCCCTCTTTTTAATGAATCACAGATTCATTTCATGAGAACCAATGATCGCCCCTACCCCATGATACCCCCAACCAAGCCCTGCTACCAGCACAGGCTCCCTGGAATGCAGTGGTTAAAAGTGACTGACTCATCAGAATTCCCTGCACTGGGCCCACGCAGATTCAATGAGCTGTTGCTCCGAGGCCACCCCTGCCTCCTGAACATGTGGAAGGAGTTTGGGCCTCTGTTCCTAGTCATTCACAAAGCCCATGTTCCTGCTCAGCCTCTGGGGCCCAGACTCAGCCCTGCAGGAGAAGTGGGGATATTTACCAGGATGTCACCGAAAGAATGAACAACTCTGACTGCCCCTTTCCTCTGACACTTTAGCCAGAGCCAGGAAACAAAGTGAATTGGCCCTGATCCTCGCAGGATGGCTGTAAAGTTGAAATGAACAAATCCCTGAAAACTTTGAGCACAACAGCTGATGCACAGAAGGCCCTCCATCAATGCTATGCTGCTGCTGCTACAGTTGTTTTTATTGTTACTGTTTCTATCCTGAGTCTCAAGTTGTTTAGAGGAGGTGAATGTTTTTTCCTTGAAGACATCATTCTACAAGACACTAGACACAGAGCTAAGCATGCCCTGAACTGGAAGGGGGGCGGGGGAGTGCAGGGTCAGAAAGTATCCGGCTAGAGAAGAATGATCAATTGTCAGATCTGGCTTCTAAATGGAGTTAGAAATATTAGTGTTCAAAAATCCAATGTAGGAGGGATGGCCAAGGAGCAAAGGCCAATGAGAAAAGATAGACAAGGCCAGCCAAGACGTTTGCCTGGAAAGTAGACATAGAAGGCTGTGGTTTGGCACATCAGCTTGGATCACAGAAACAGAAGAAAGACAAAGGGTGGGAAAAATAGAGGAAAAAAAGGAAACAAGGAAGGGAATTGGAAACCGTGGAAGTCATAATGCGTCAATGGGGGCTATTTTGAGGACATGTTGTCCAATGAGACAGGATGTCAGAATGCAGGAACAGGCCACCCTAATGAGTCCACAGGACTTTAGGAGAAGGCTAAGTCAGAGTGAGAGGTGTTTGGCGGGAAGGGAAGACGATTCATACTGCAAACACTATGAACATCTCTCTTACTGTCTGCCAGAGAGGAGTTCCAGCCTGGGTCCCCTGCCCGGCTACTGACCTTTGACTGATCACTTCCCAATTAGGTCCATGGGGACAATGGGTGACTCAGATGGTGCCTGATCTTCCATTGTAGTCAACTGGCTGGGTGACTCACTGAAAAACAAAACATCTCATGCTAACTGCCCTATGTATATACAAGTGGTTTCTCTAGAGCAAGTTTTTAAGAAAGTTTATTTTACTTTTGTTTCTTCCTTAAATGTAGCAGCAGCTAAGTAACCCAAGGAAGGGTAAGGGAACAAGAAGGTGGAGTTCAAGATAACATACACCTCTGTGTTCTGAGCAAAAAGCTTCAACAAGCATTGCCCAAACCAGTAGCAAACCCAAGCTCCTGTATTTCATCAAATCTAAGACTATGGATGTAGGATATATCCTGATTGCAGAGATTTTAAAAGTGTATCAGAGCCAAGCACATATGGTATTTAACAATGGAAAGCATTTGGATATAATTTGCCTCCACCAATATTAAAATGTGTTACAGATTGACTTGTGTCCCTAAAAAGGATACGTTGAAGTCCTAACCCCCTGTACCTGTGATTATGACCTTACATGGAAGTAGGGTCTTTGTAGATATAATCAAGCTGGGGTCATTAGAGTGGGCCCTAATCCAATATGACTTATGTCCTTACAAGGATAGGAAAACATCACATGAAGATAGAGAGGATGCCATGTGGTGACAGAGGCAGAGCTTGAAGTGATGCAGCTGAAAGTTAAGGAAGACCAAGAAGTGCCAGCCACCACCAGAAGCTAGGAAGAGGCAAAGAAGAGTTCTTCCCAGAGCTTCAGAGGCAGCATGGCCCTGCTGATGCCTTGATTTCGAGTTTTCTACCTTCCAGCAAGAATAAATTTCTGAGCTTGGTATGCTGATGTGTGCCTGTAACCCCAAGTACTTGGGAGGTTGAAGCAGGAATATCACTTTGGAGACCAGCATGGACAACACAGCAAGACCCATATCAAAAATAAATAAATAAGAATAAATTTCTGTTGTTTTAAGCCACCTAGTTTGTGGTACTTTGTTGCAGCAGCCCTAAGAAACTAATAAAAATGAATTTGCATTTCCATAGTTTATATGACCTCATTTTGAGGAACATTTGTCCTGAAATACTTTGCACGACTGAAAAATGCCAGCCTGGAATGAAAATTGTGCTATGTTTAATCCACATGTGGATAAGGTTGGAAAAGTAGTTATGTTAGCTTTAGAGTTTCCTACCAATAGATATCAGTGGTGCCAGCATTCATTCATTTGTTCATGTACTCAACGAATATTCATTGAGCATTTGCCTGTGCCAGGCACTCTCCTAGGCACTGGAGACACATTGTTGAACTAAACAAAGCCCCTACTCTTGTGAAATTTAAATTTTAGTGAGCATGATGATAACAAAAACATACACAACAAAAAAGGACAATTTCAAACAGTGGCAAATGCCATAAGAAAATAAAGCAGGATAAAGGAATAGCAAACAATGAGGGAAAGGAGTCTCCTTTAGCAAACACGGTCAGGAAAAGTCTGCAGAGCTGACATTTCAAAATGATGTTGTGGAGTGAATTGTGGGAACATCTAGGGCACGAGCATTCCAGAAAGAACCCAGGATGAGAGCTGGATGGATCTCCGCCTGTTAGGGAAACAGCAGGAAGAAAGAGGAAGGAAGCAGGAGAGAGGCAGGGAACCTGGAGACGCAGTTAGGGACCAGAACACTAGAAAGCTATAGCCATGGTAGGGAATGTGGTTTCCATTCTCCACCTGGTAGGAAGCCACTAGAGAAATCTGAGCAGAGGTGAGAAAAAAAAGATAATCCTGGCCGGCTGAGTGAGGACACACAGGAGGGAGGCGAGAGGGAGAGAGACCAATTGGGCACTTATTAAAATAATCCAGGCAACAGATGGCAGCGGTTTGGATTTGGATGGTAGCAGTGTCGGTGATGTGGTCAGACTCTAGATGTATTCCAAAACTCGCTAATGGATGGTATGTGGGGCATGAAGGTGTGAACAAATGTGATCCTGAAAGAGCCAATCCTTCGAGATAGACTAACTGGACCTAAATTTTAAATACAGCCAAGCAGCCATTTGCTGACTAGCAAATGTTCACACACATGCTCTGAGCTCTGAGTTCCCTGAAAACCTGCACCTCTGTTCAACTTTGGGACTTCCAGAGCTAACCTGGACCAACCAATTAGCTCAGCTGCCTTGACCAATCAGGCCTCAGTTGTATCAACCAATCGGAATCAAGTGAGTTTGAATCCCTAATTTGCATAAACGAACCTGATTGAGAACCTTGACAGAACTTTCACTATAATAATAAGCCGGAACTCCCTTTGTTCTCTGGAATGCACCTTTGTTTCATACCCAAGGAAGGCTGCATCTCCCGGGTTTGCAAACTGTTTACTGGAATAAAGTCTCTTTCATCCAAATCCTTTTTCAGAGAACTTTGTTCAGAAGGGAAAGACAAGAAGGATTTTGCCTTGAGCAAGTGGATTCTCTTTGGACAAAGCTCCAATGTTTCAACCACTGGTCATACCCTTTCACTGACCCCTCAGCCAGTAGGTCCTGCCTTATAAATGAAGCCAGGTCTTGTCTGGTTATCTTCTCCAACTGGGTTAATTAGGTAGCCAGGTGCTGAAGACTGCACAAAGCCCATTAACATCCAGCCCCTGGGAAACTCAGTGAGGCAGGGACAGTAAACCAGTGGACACCGTGGTAAGGGAAGTATGCATATTGGCGGGAGACCTCAAGGCCAAAGCCACCCTTGCCATTCTGCTGGCCGTATGGCCTCAAGCACATCCTTTCATCTCCCGTACTCTCCCTAAGGCAAGTGCCTCTTTGATTCTGCGTCACAGCCCTATTAAAGAATTTATAACTGCTCCCTAGTATTTTACAGGTTGAACCCAGCCACATCAGCCATGCACTGGAGACCCCAAACAGCAGCTCCCTTTCCCCCATTCTCCCAAGCTGTTAGGATTAAATGATGTAACCTACCTAAAAGAACCATCTCTAGTGGATGCTCAATAAATGTTCATTTCCTTCCCCCTCACCTTCACCTAGTCACTTCCTACACTAGGAATGCCCATGCCTCTCCCCTCCACCTCAGGGCCTGATGTAAGAGGGCCATTGGTCTCTGACACCATATAGTAAGGAAACCACTCTGGCTGGGAGACAGGAGTCCACAGGGCTAGACCCCACCAATCCCACTAAGCTGGTTGTGTGACCTTGGGCAAGTCCCTTCACCTCTTAGGAACTCCCTTTTCGCTTTTCTGTAAAACAAACAGTGTCCAATTAGATGATCTTCAAGGTGCTGCCAGACCTGGAAGTATCTATTCTTCCAGCCAGAAAGCGTCACCAGAGCAATTAATACTCTAGGAGGCCCAGCATCCCAGGGCCCAAGACCCCTCAAACAATGCACAAGTCGCCATTTCTTCCTAGTGGCCTAACTAGGATTTAACTCAAATGCTGCATCTCAAAGTTCTGGAAAATTTTATGCACACCAACCCCACCTCCCATCTGACTCATTCAGTATAGAAGAGGCAGGCCTGTACCAAGCTCCGTTGGAGGACCAGCCCAACGGTGCCCTGTGGGTGACCTCGCTGGCATCTAGCAGTCCAATTCTGATTCCTCCCTCCCCCAGCTCATGTCCTGTGGGTGTGGACAGCAGGCAGCCCATCTTGGTAGGAAGACAAATTGGTTCAACCATTTAGAGGACAAATTAGCAACAACTATTAAAATTTAAATTTAAAACAGTCATGCCCTTTGACCCAGCAACTTTAGTTCAAGAAATTTAGTCTGTAGAAACACTTGAACAAAGGTGCATAGTAAATGAATAAGGATATCTCCTGTAGCTTTATTTGTAGTAGCAAATAATTAGGAATGACCCCAATGTCTGCCAACAGGGAATTGGTCATGTAAATTCTGATACAGCCACTTAACAGCATGTCTTCTGGCTAGAATTATAGCTCTTGAGATAAGTAAAACCCACAAACCGACATAAAAAGATGCCTAGGCCATATTACTAAATGGCAATGATCCTATTGTGGGTGATCCTGTTTGAGAAATAACAATAATGATAAATAATTATATATGTTGACATATACATAGGAAAAAAACTCTGTCAACAGTGGTTATCTTTAAGGACGAGACTATAAGGAACTTGTACTTCCTACATTATTATATTTCTATACTGTCTAGCTTATTCTTTTTTTACAGCAAGCTGAATTACTTTTTTAAGCTAAAAAAAAATTAAAGCTAATTTTTTTTATTTTTTTTCCGACCAACTCACTCACTGACCCAGTCTCCTAAAGCTAATTTTAAATGTCCTCTGTTCTGCCTCCCTTTTTACATTTGCATTTATTTAAACATATGCTCCCCAGAGTCTTCTACAAACTGCACCATCAGTATCAAAACCTCTCAGAACCCCAAAGCTCAGCAGGAACACTGGAATAAACTTTGGAATTTGGGGTGGACAGGGAGATGTTGGTCAAAGGATATGAAACTTTCAGTTAGGCAAGAGGAATAAGTTTAAGAGATCTACTGCACAACAGGGTGACTATGGTTAATAACAATGTATCATCCACCTGAAAATTCCTGAGAGTAGATTTTAAGTGTTCTCATCACAAATAATTGGTAAGCATGTGAGGTAATGCATATGTTAATTAACTTGATTTTTAGCCATTCCACAATGTGTACATATTTTAAAACATCACGTATACCATAAAGAAATAAAATTTAAGTTTTCAATTTTAAAAATAAATAATAATAAAAGAGAATGAAAAAATAATAATAAACTCTGTCCAGCCCACTAGCCTTCAAGCGCTACAGAGGCCACAGTGTGGTCTGTTCTGAACTTGTGAAAGTCCCAGGAATGAGACACCACGCTTCCCTCCACTGGGGAATTGGCCAAACATGCTCCTTGGGGCGGCTCCAGTCAAGGTTTAATTTGGAGTTTATCATGTGTTGTGGCTAAAATAAGGGTTTGGCAATATCGGTGGATCTCATAGACCAGGTTTTCTCTATCCAAAAAATGCCCTTAGCAAAGAGATTTAGGATCAGCTACAGGGACTTTTAAAGTGGCTCTTGAATGTTCCTTTTGCCAAACTTCTGGAGCTCTCTTCTAGTGCAATGTTTTTCAGGCTTGATTTTAACAGCAGGACCTCCCTTTTATTCTCAAAGAAATCCTTGCATGAAATTCCAAGTTGTTAATCAGTCAAAGGAGAAACTTCAGTTCAAGGTGGGGAGGGACAGGAGCAAACCTTGGTGTCTCCCTTCATCTTACCCTTCACGGGCTCTGCAGCCCCTGAGGCACCAAGAGATGAGTGCCAGAGGTAAGATACCTGTTCAAAGTCACCCAGCAAGTTGATGAGAAAGCCTGCAGAACCATGAATCGGATGTAGGTTTCTTATATGTGGACCCACAGTTCTTTTCACACTGAGTTTTATATATATATGTGTATGTGTGCGTGTGTATGAAAAGAAGCAGCATATAACACAAGTTTAGGTAAAGGAATACACACACACACATGTGAGAATTATATATGCAAGGGGAAAATGTCTGAGTACAACACACCACCTGATTAATAATGGACCTGATAGGGGAGTAGAATTAGAAAGGAATCAGCAATTTTACTCTCCAATGTTTGACTTTCTTATGATGAGCATGTATCACCTCATTCTTTCCTTGAATGTTTAAACATCTTCACTAACTGAACTAAGAAACTGAACTAAGAAACAGGGAGGGGGTGAATAAGTAGTCTTTTTGTGGGAACATGACAGAAAAACAGAAAGGAAGACTGTTCTTTTGGGTTGTTTTGTCAGAGATGCTACCAAAAATAAAAGAAGGTAGAATAGCCCCAGGTTTACTTAACAGCTTCTGCCTCCAAGGATTGTGACATACCACACTTGGCCACAAAATATCTATTGATCTTAGGACCAAGAATAATAAAAGTGTTGCTTGCTGCAAAATCCTATCCAATATCCTGATGTCTTTAACTACTTAGCACTTGGTATATCTACTGGACTATATATGGCAAATACATCTATACAATAAGAAAATTTAGAAATTGGGCCAGGAGCAGTGGCTCACACCACTAATCATAGCACTCTGGGAGGCCAAGGCGGGAGGATCACTTAGTTCAGGAGTTCGAGATCAGCCTGAACAAGAGTGAGACCCTGGCCGGGCGCGGTGGCTCAAGCCTGTAATCCTAGCTCTTTGGGAGGCCAAGGTGGGCGGATCGTTTGAGCTCAGGAGTTCGAGACCAGCCTGAGCAAGAGCGAGACCCCATCTCTACTATAAACAGAAAGAAATTAATTGGCCAACTAAAATATATATAGAAAAAATTAGCCGGGCATGGTGGCACATGCCTGTAGTCCCAGCTACTTGGGAGGCTGAGGCAGCAGGATCGCTTGAGCCCAGGAGTTTGAGGTTGCTGTGAGCTAGGCTGACGCCACGGCACTCACTCTAGCCTGGGCAATAAAGTGAAACTCTGTCTCAAAAAAAAAAAAGAGTGAGACCCTGTCTCTACTAAAAACAGGAAAAATTAGCCAGGCGTGGCCTGTAGCCACTCAGGAGGCTGAAGTAGGAGGATCACATGAGTCCAGGAGTTAGAGGTTGCAGTGAGCTATGATGACACCACTGCACTCTAGCCCAGGCAACAGAGCAAGACCCTGATTCCAAAATAAGAAAGAGAAAAAGGAAAATTTAGAAATTGAAAGCTGGATGGCATCTTCAGAGTTTAAAGGATCATGGATCCAGCACCACTGCTTTCAGGGTAATGTTTTAACACTTGAGGATGATGCCTTAGGTAGCCTCTTAGAGTTATTGATATATGCAACATGGATCAATACATCCCAAATACATTATGATAAGTGAAAGAAACCAGACTGAAAGGCTACACACTGTATGATTTCATTTATATGACATTCTGTGAAACATAGAACTGTAGGAACAGGAAACAGATCAGTGGTTGCCAGGGACTAGGAATGGGGGTGGGGAATTGATTACGAAAGAGCTTGAGGGAGGCCGGGAGTGGTGGCTCACGCCTGTAATCCTAGCTCTCTGGGAGGCCGAGGTGGGCGGATCATTTGAGCTCAGGAGTTCGAGACCAGCCTGAGCAAGAGTGAGACCCCATCTCTACTATAAATAGAAACAAATTAATTGGCCAACTAATATATATAGAAAAAATTAGCCGGGCATGGTGGTGCATGCCTGTAGTCCCAGCTACTTGGGAGGCTGAGGCAGCAGGATTGCTTGAGCCCAGGAGTTTGAGGTTGCTGTGAGCTAGGCTGACGCCACGGCACTCACTCTAGCCTGGGTAATAAAGTGAGACTCTGTCTCAAAAAAAAAAAAAAAAAGAAAGAGCTTGAGGGAATTTTTGGGGTGATGGAAATATTCTGTCTTTTTTATGCTGATGGTTACTTGAACTTATACATTTGTCAAAATTCATAAAACTATACACCTAAACAGGATGTTTTTGCACATAAATAACACTTCAACAACCTCAATTTAAAAAAATGTTTCTGGTAAGACTGTGTGCATGGAAAGAAAGGCAGATTTTTGTCATTTTTTTGCTGGAGAATCTCACATTTTGATAAATGCCAGTGGTTTACATAGGAGGAATAGGCAGTTTCAAACTGTCATTTCTCTGCTCCCACCTTCATTTCCTCTAGTGGCCTGAGCTCCATCAGGCACAATGATCTTCCCGCTCAGGAAGAGCCAAGGTTCAGGTAAAGGGAGACGAGGTGATGGGGTTAAGCCGTAGGCCCGCTCTGTGGGCAGAGCAAGGGCTGGGTAAAGCCATGTGGTTTAGCCCCAAAGCAGCTCAGTCACTCTGCCAATTAATTATCTGTCTGATTCATGAGTTGTGGTTCTTGTGGGCACGCTTCCTGGCCATTCCTGCCAACAAGGGCAGAAGTATTCTTGGGTCTGGGAGGGGATGATAAACAGAGATCCCAAGTGGGGTGGGGAGTTGTGGAAGAGGAATTTCTATTAGGAAATTCTAGAGTCATACCCAGACTCCCCCTCCTTACTCTCACCTCCTTGCCCCTTCTTCTGGTCTCCCCACTTATGGAGACCTCCTCCACTCCTCACCTTTGCCCGCCCAATAAAGGAGAATGTTGCCCTCCTGATGGCTCCTCCCAGAAGAGGAAAAAAGGGCAGACACTTCAGAGGATCCCTTGAGTTTCTAGCACCCTCAGATCAGAGGTGCAAATGGTACCACAGTACAGCAGTCCAAATGCCCAAAGAATGCATGGTCTCGGCTGTACTTTGTGTATCCTCCAGAACATTCTACCTGAGGATCTTTACAGAATGATGCAAATATTCAAACACTGGCTTTCTTGAGGTGAGGCACATCATCTCCAGATGCCTTTTCATAGCGTCCCTTAGACATTTATTTTGCTGCCTATGTGCCGGGCACTGGGCATAGAGTTTTGAACGAAACAGACATGTCCCTCTCGTGGAACTGGAAATCTTACAGATGCCATTTACCTTCCTCCTTTCCCAGAGACAGGGCTTGAGGTTTTCTCGCAGACAGAGCCTCTCTACTCCTTGGCCTCTTCTGCCGATTCTTGTTGGGTCAGAGTGGCTGAGGTATGCCAAACCGCCCACGAGAAAGGGGCTGAAATAAGAAGGGCCCCGCTCACAGAGGTGTGGGCAAAAGGACCCCATCAGTCTCACTCTGGGAGCCTGCCTAGTCCTCATGCATGAAGCAGTAACAGCTCTTGCCTCCAGTACCCGGTAGATCACGTGGATGGGAAGAATAATGACAAGAGTAGTTGCCATCTATGAATACTTATTTTGTGCCTTTGTCTCATTTAATCAGCATAATCACAGAGTTATTGTTTTCTCCACTTTACAGATGAGGAAACTGAGGAGCCAAGAGATTAGGTAACTTAAGTTCACACAGCCAATAAGCGGCAAAATCAAGAACCAAACCTACATCTGACTGACTTTAAACCATAGCTCTCCCTTTCCCCAGTTAACAAGGCTTTCTCCCATATTTTTCCAAGACCTGAGGATTCCAGCAAAGGGTTTCAACTGGAGAATTTCTTTTCTTTTTTTCTTTTTTTTTTTGAGACAGAGTCTCACTCTGCCGCCCAGGCTAGAGTGCCATGCCATCAGCCTAGCTCACAGCAACCTCACATTCATAGGCTCAAGCAATCCCTCTGCCTCAGCCTCCCGAGTAGCTGGGACTACAGGCATGTGCCACCACGCCTGGCTAATTTTATATATATATACACACACACATACATATATATATACACATACACACATATATATATATTAGTTGTCCAGCTAATTTCTTTCTATTTTAAGTAGAGATGGGGGGGTCTCGCTCTTGCTCAGGCTGGTTTCGAACTCCTGACCTTGAGCGATCCTCCCGTCTCAGCCTCCCAGAGTGCTAGGATTACAGGCGTGAGCCACCGAGCCCAGCAGAGAATTTCTAAGATATAAAGTCCGGAAGAGAAATAAGCACCTCAGCTCTGAATTAAACAAGTTAGAATAAAAACCCAAATATGGGGAAGCCACAAAACCCAATACTTCTTAGGTGAAGCTAAAAAGACCATCTTTCTACATAAAATCAAAAAAACGTAATGCTATCCCCCAACAACCTTTCTTCTACCCATACCAGACTCTCCTACTCCAGGACAGCCTCTCTGTGCCATTCCCAACCCCACCCAGTTCTTTCTGTGTCCCTTCAACACTTTGTGTCCCAACACAATTCCAGGCTCATCCCATAACCTGCTTCCCCAAGGATCTAATGATATCTGCAACCCTGCTACCACCACTGGGATAGTGGATGTAAAAATGATAGAATTTGCTTGGGGGTGGGGGGTGGTTATTACTCTGGAAGTCTGATTCTAGAGCCCCTGCTCTTAAACACTACTCTACCCTGCCTCTCAGAAGGGGTGCGGGGCTAGTTCAGCACACCCTGTCACCAATCCTGGAATCACCCCCATCACAAGATAAATCTGTGAACGGATCGCCTAAATGATCTTTAATGCAAACTTAAGGATGTGAATGCAGTAGAATCCTACATGGATCATTACAACTGTGTGAACCAAACCAACATAAGATAATTTGGGGCTCCAGAAAGGTTGGGGAAAGGGACGGAGACACCAAAATAATATATACACTCTTCATCTTCACTAACCAGCTAGCACCAGCTAGGCACTGTCTTATGTTACCTCATGACTTCCAAAACTGTAAGAAAATATAATGATTACGCTCAGAATTGAACTTAGAAAACTGTGGATGTAAAACATTTTTTAAATGAAAGCAAAAATTGTTCTAAGTTCATGGAAGCCAGCATCTCTCCAGGAGGAAGCTGAGTTGTCCTGCATCTCACCAAAGGCTCTCACATCTCCCAGGGCAAAGCGCTGGAGACTGTATTTCCGAGCAAAGGTCATCAGGCTGCTCCCTGCAAGCTAAAGATACCAGGTGACCTGTTTTAGTCTCTACCACATGGGAAGTTCAACAGTAACAACTTCAACAGCTCAGTATACATCGACTGCAACTCTTCCAAGATATCCTTACCCTGTCTGGTATCTGTCTCTGCATACATAGAAGATTCTTGAAGGCGGTCGATTGCCAAAGTATTTTAGAATAGTCTCTCTTTCAAACGGACTTATCAATAAATCTTAACCTTGAAAACAGTTCCTTCTGCAAGGGCTAAATTGCTTTATGGGTGCCTTATGAGTGCATTAAAAGTACATGTATGTACTCTTGTGGCGTCCTCAGAAAGGAGTGGCCCCAGGGAACCAGGAACCAGAGCCCAAGATCCCCAAGGGCTCCGGAAAGATGAGGGGCAGCACCCCAGGGTTGTGCCCGCTCTATCCCTCCATCCCTGACCCCAGCAACGAGGAGGCCACATGCCGCCTGCCCGGGCGGCTGATGGCGTGCGCAGCAGCAAGGGAGACAAAGGCAGGGATGCCAGCCAGCCCAAGGGAGCCTTGCTGTGGCTCCCCGCATACACCAGAGATTTTGGGCTTGCGAGGTTTGTCCCGGAAGCAGAGGCACCGCTGCCACCCGGGGACACTGCAGGAGGCAGAGCCCTCATCCTGCTCCAAAACATTCCTGCAGGGAGCCACCAAGTTAAAAAAAAAAAAAAAAACTTGGAAGAAAGTGTAACACTCGGAGAAAAAGCAAATGTGGAGTAGCTGGCAACCCCGCGCGCGCGCACGCCCTCACTGCAGAAGCTACAGATGCATCCCTCGGCCAACGCGCGGGAGCAGCCCCGGGAAGCCCCACCTCGCCTCTGCTACCCCGGCCAGCCTCGGGCCAGTCTCCCTTAGCCCGGTGGGACCACCGGCGACGCGCGCCCTGGAGCCGAACGCGGGGCTCCGAGACGCGCCCACCGGTGGCACCGCGCGCGCCGAGGGCGCCCGGGGAAGGCGCCCAACCTGGCTGACAGCTTCGGAGTCCCGGAGGACCCGCCCCCGGGCGCCGCGCGCCTCTCGGCCGCTCCACCGCGGGGCCCCCGGCACTCGGGGCGCACCCGCGGGACCCGCCCGCGCGGCTTTCGCGGCTCCAGTCTGCAAACTGCAACTGGACTGCGGTGCGGATCCCGGGAGAGCCGCGTCCCCGCGGCGCGGGAGCCTCACTCACCTCCTGCGCCGACGCCCGCCAGCGCCCCCAGCGCCAGCACAGCCGCCCAGAGCCGCCCGGGCCGCGGCCGCGCTCGCATCTCGTCCGCCGCCCGCCGCGCTGCGCCCGCCCCACGGCAACCAGCGCGGCCGCCGCCGCTTTTCCCGCAGCGGGAGGGGAGGGGACGCGTGGGTGGGACGCAACGGGGCGGGCCGCGGACGCGCGCTTCCTCCCCTCGGGCCCTTTTCTGGACCCTGCGCCGGGGAGGGAGCGGTGGGAAACCGCGACTCCGCTCGGCGCCTCGCCTCCGCCCACGGGGATCCGCCGGCCAGGCCAGGCCAGGCGGCCCGGAGCGGGGCCGCGAGGGCACCCGGGTCCCGGGGTCCCCATCTGGGCACTTGGCGTGCCCAGAAGGGCCAGAAGCCTGCGGCCCCTGCCTGGACCCCTCCAGTCCCACCTCCTCGGAGACACCCCCAAGGCTCTCTGTTTCTCCTGGATTCTTGGGGCATTTTCCCTGAGTACCTCCAGTTTCATTCATTCACACTTTAATTCATTTAACTGACAGCCATCTATTGAATGCCTTCTCTGAACCGGTTCAGTCCTTTATTATTCACTAATTTTTTTCCTTGGGTTAGTTTAGTTTTCCAGTAGACTGTAAACCTCTTGAGGACAAGACCACATCTCAACCTGGCATTAAGCAGTGATAGGTCCATGAAGGGCCTCTCTCTACAGATACTTCTTGCACCTTGCAGGTGTGTCTGATGGACGTTTCCGAATGCAGTCAGCAAACTGCCTCCAAATTCAAACTCACAGGCTTTGGAGCTTTATCTTATTTTCCTCAGAGGCCTCCTGCCTGCTGCCTGAGCACTCAACCCTCACCCCAGTCCTTCCTCTAGATCCCTGGGTCTCTTCCAGACTGGAAACCTCTGGAAGCTCTGGGAGGCAAAATGTTATACTAGGGCTGTGAGCAAGAGGCCCCCAGGAAGTGGCTGGGTGGTGCAGCCTGCCTAGATGGGTAGCCCCGATGCCGATAAACAAGGCCTGAGGTGTCAAGTTTTGAGACAGCTGAAAGTCTTTCTAGCTCCTGGGCTTCCATCGGGCTTTCACCCTTATGGTGAAAAAGCCCTGCCCATGGGCTTTCCTGGGGCCTCTTGGTGTGCCCACCCTCTGCCCAGACACACAGGATGCCCGACAACTGGCCCTGACCCAGCTCTCCAGCCATATCTCCCACCCTGTCCTTTGGAAATGATACTTGTCGTTCCCAAATGCTCCATGCCTTTCTGTCTGACTGATCTTCCTTCCTTTTTCCACTTGGAAAATTCCACTTATCTTTCAAAACATCTCAGATGTCATCTCTTCCATGTAATTTTGTCTGACAACTCCCCTCCTCCAGCCCTACCCTCTTCCAAGCTGGGCACTCTCTCCTCGAATCTCCCAGACACTAGGATACACCTTAACAGCGGCATGTATCAGCAGAAGTATCACTAGCAATTTGCGAGGGGACAGTGGAAGAACCAGCACTGCAAAGGGTGACTAGGCTTTGATACTCTGGCTCCACCTACCTCCCCTGCCTGCAGAGGGCTTCTAGGCCAGAGGTATTTTATTAATAACAGTGTTGTCATTGCCTTGGAGCAAAGCCCAGGTCACACAACATGTTTTCATCTCCGCCTAGATATTTGCTTATTTGCTCAATTCCCATATTTATAACCAATCTCCAAACACCTAGGTGTTTCCTCAGCCTAGCTCTGCCAGCACCAACCACTTAGTTGGGGTGGGCACTGGCCCCAGCAAATATACTAAGTCCTCAGCTCTAGTCCAAGCCCTGGCAAACATGCCACCATCATGCAAGAGAGTCCCGTCCCTGCCGAGCTCCCATGCCTAGGAAAAGTGAAGGGGCTAGTCCATTTACATTTAGTGTAATAATCGATGGCTGTGTTTGCATCTGTCCGCTCGTTGTTTGCCCCATCTTTTGGGTTTCTCTGTTTCTCCTTTTCTGCTTTATTTTGGGATAATTGTTTTTTTTCCTCTCCTGACTTTCTAGCTACACGTCTTCTTTGTGCAGGGTGTGTGTGTGTATGTGTATGTGTATGTGTATGTGTGTATGTGCATTTGCTCCAGGGATTGTAATATGCCTCCTTAATTTATCATATATAGTCTACCTTGAATTGATATTGTACTATTTCATGTAAAATGTAAGAATTATAACAATACAATTCTGGGAACACAACCCCATCTTCTATGCTATTATTGTCATATATTTTACTTCTAAATACACAGTAACTCACAATATAATTTTTTAAATTTTTGCTTTAAACAGTCGCTTTTTTTTTTTTTTTTTTTTTTTGCGACAGGGTCTCACTCTGTCGCCTGGGCTAGAGTGCCATGGCGTCAGCCTAGCTCATAACAACTTCAAAGTCTTGGGCTCAATCTCTGAAGTAGCTGGGATTATAGGTGCACAACACCAAGCACAGATAATTTTTCTATTTTTAGTAGAGACAGGGTCTCACTTTTGCTCAGGCTGGTCTTGAACTCCTGAGCTCAAGTGATCCTCCTACCTCGGTCTCCCAAAGTGCTAGGAATATAGGCATGAGCCACTGTGCCTGGCCCAGTTAGTTGCCTCTTAAATAAATTAAATAAGAAGATTACAAAATATCCATTTAAGTTTACCCATATAGTTAACATTTCTGCTGTTCTTAATTTCATCCTCTAGTTTTGAGTTTTCATCTGGTATCATTTTCCGTTTAGCCTGAAGAACTTCAGCAAATTTTGAAATGAAGGACTATTGAAAGCAACTACGTTCAACTTTCATTTGTTTAACCCTCATTTTCAAGATACTTCTTAGATATAGATTTTTTGATTGACAAGGGTTTATTCCTTACAGTACTTTAAAGATGGTCCACTCTTCACCAGCCTCCATTGTCTCTGACAAGAAGTCCACCATCCTTTGTACCCTTATTTCCCTGTCTTCTCCCTCTGGCTTTTTTTTTTTTTTTTTACTTTTTATTTTGAAATGATTCATAGTTACAGAAAAGTTGCAAAATACTAAAGAGAGTTCCTTTATGTCCTTAACCCAGTTTCCCCTAATGTTCACATCTTATATTTCCACATCATAAATATCAAACACAGGTATTTGACATTGATACTATGAACTAATTTAGTTACAGAGTTTGAATTTTGCCAGTTTTCCCACTAATGTCCTTTTTCTGTTCCTGGATCCAATCCAGGATCCCTGTTGTATTTAGTCAGCATGTCTCCTGGGTCTCCTTCAAAGTCTGTAACATGTTCTTGGTCTTTCTTTTTCATCACCTTGACACTTTTGAAAAGTCTAGGCCAGCTATTTTGCAATAGTATGTTCCTCATTTTGGGCTTGTCTGATGTTTTCTCATAATTTTGTTGAGGCATTTTGGACAAGAACACACTACAAAAATGATCTTGTGCCTTCTCAGTACATCATATCACAGGTTACATGATGTTGATATGTCTTATTACTTATAAGGTTAACTTTGGCCACATAGTTAAGGTGGTATCTGCCCGTTTTATTCACTATAAAGCTACCATTTTTCTCTTTGTAATTAATACATATTTTGTGGAAAGATACTTTCATTCTACGCACATATCCTCTTTGGCTTCACCCACTAATGTTCATCCATCAATGGTTCTTTTTTTTTCTCTTTTTTTTTTTTTTGAGACAGAGTCTCGCTTTGTTGCCCAGGCTACAGTGAGTGCCATGGTGTCAGCCTAGCTCACAGCAACCTCAAACTCCTGGGCTCAAGCGATCCTACTGCCTCAGCCTCCTGAGTAGCTGGGACTACAGGCATGCACCACCATGCCCGGCTGATTTTTCCTATATATATTAGTTGATCAATTAATTTCTTTCTATTTACAGTAGAGACGGGGGTCTCACTCTTGCTCAGGCTGGTTTTGAACTCCTGACCTCGAGCAATCTGCCCGCCTCGGCCTCCCAGAGTGCTGGGATTACAGGCGTGAGCCACCGTGCCTGGCCCATCAATGGTTCTTAACTGCAACAATTATTATTGTGGCATTTGATTAAGAGTGATTTTCTACTTCCTTCTTTCCTTCTATAGCTATTAATTGGTATTGTATAGTGAGGAATAGCTGTCCCTTCTCTTTTGTTATTAAAATTTATTTATATTAGCATGAGCTCATGAATATTTTATTCTATAGGTTATAATTCAATATCATCATTATTTTGCTGCTCAAATTGTCCCAGGTTTTTCTCTGGCTACTTTTAAGTTTCTTCTTTATCTTTGATTTTTCAGAAGCTTGACTATAAGGTGAATAGGTGTAGTTTTCTTTGTGTTTATCTTGCTTAGGGTTTAGTGTGATTTATGGATATATAAGCGGTTTTTTTTTCCCATATACAGGAATATTTTGGCCACTATTTCTTCAAATATTTTTTCTGTACATTTTCTCTTTCCTTACCTGCTGAAACTCCAATTTCACATATTTTAGATTACTTGATGTTTTAGATTACTTGATGTTGTTCCACAGACCACTGAGACTTGTTTTAGTTTGCTTTTCCCTGATGACGTGTGATGTGGAACATCTTCTCATATGCTTGTTTGCCATCTGTTTATCTTCAGAGTGTGGGTTTTTACTATAGGACTTGGCCTTACTTCTAAGGTATGGACTTTGGGGTGTCTTCCAAGTACATGAGCTGCTCAGTGAGGTCTCTGCAGTCTGGCTAGGCTGAAACTCCAACATCTCCAAGCCATGTGAAATCACCAGTGTTCTGCTCAGCTCTCAGCTGCTTCTGGTAAGCCTCACCCTCTGCAAGTGCAGCCTGCATCCAAAGACCATGGGGAACACCCATGCATACTTATGGGGGCACTTCTCTGTTCAGTTCCTTCCTCTCTAAAACCCTTCTCTGCAAATTGCAGCTTCCTTAGCAGCCCTTTACTTGAATCTATTCCCCTTAGGGTCAGTGAGCCCAGCATGTGCTTCTTAGGCTCCACGTGCCTGTACTGAAGTCTAGAAATTGGTCCCATGAAGAAAACTGGGCAGATATAGGATTCAGTTCATGTGTTTCTCATCCCTCAAGGATTATATTTCTGCTCTACCTATTGTTCAGGGCCTAAAAGCAATTCCTCAAATATTTTTCAGAATTATTGTTGTTTACTTTGTAAAAGCAAGTCCTATACCTGTCACTTTGCCATAGCGAGATAAAAAGATTTTGTCATTATTTATTTACTTACCTCCACCTCTTCCACCAGTACTGGACCGTGAAATGCTTTGAGTACAGAGACTGATCTTTATATTCCCTGGCAAGCCCTCAATAAATAGAAGAATCTCTTCCTTTTTTTTTTTTACCTTTTTAGCAGCCTTTGATAGTTAATTTTAACAAACTGTTTATCCAACAAAGATGTCAGGAGATCTGAGTGTCTGTTCTTTGATTTGCCTAAGTGCCATGCTCCCCAGCAAATAGGACCATGGAGGGATACATGGCAGGTGGAACACCTTCCAAGATCCATTTAAGAGGCAAGAGTCACATTATCTAGTCCCTTGCCTAACCATGGCCAGGCCGACACCAAAATCAGTATGCTTTCCCTGTTTCTCATCAATGGGGATGATTGATGAAATCATCCCTACTCCTAATCAGTTCTTCATTGTCACCACTATAAGTTTTGTGGCCAGGGTTGTGGCCATTTTTTGGACCTCCTACCTTTAAGGTCATGCTTCAGCCCCCTTTGTACAAAGACTCAGAAGGTCTGGATTCAGGTTCTTCCCCCACCTTTACTACTCAAATGACCTTGAAAAAGTCTCCGAATAGTCTCTACACTCATTTTCCTTCTCTGTAAAATATAACTATTTCCTGCCCTTTTCTCCACCCCCTAACCTCACCCTGTCCACTCCAACATATACACATGGTTATGATGTTCCATGAGACCATAAAGATGATATGAAAGCCCTTTGGAATCTGAAAAGCACAGAGGAATATGTTCTACTATTATTATTTGTGGAGCAATTACAGATGTCTTAGTGCGCATCCATTCTGCTAGTTAAGGAGACTACGCATGGTGTAGCACATTGGCTCAGAATCTTCTCCTACACATTTGGCAGAGGCTCTTTTTCTGTCCATAGAGAGAGAAATGACCCAGCTGTTCCTTTGGCTTGCATGAGAATGGACTTTTCTTTTTTTTTTTTTTTTTTTTTTTGAGACAGAGTCTCACTTTATTGCCCAGGCTAGAGTGAGTGCCTTGGCATCAGCCTAGCTCACAGCAACCTCAAACTCCTGGGCTCAAGCAATCCTGCTGCCTCAGCCTCCCAAGTAGCTGGGACTACAGGCATGTGCCACCATGCCCGGCTAACTTTTTTTCTATATATATTAGTTGGCCAATTAATTTCTTTCTATTTATAGTAGAGATGGGGTCTCGCTCTTGCTCAGGCTGGTCTCGAACTCCTGAGCTCAAATGATCCGCCCACCTCGGCCTCCCAGAGAGCTAGGATTACAGGCTTGAGCCACCGCGCCCGGCCGAGAATGGACTTTTCAGAGTCTGCACTGACTAAAAATGGCATAACTTAAAATTTCTGGGCTCTGGAAAGCTATCTGAGAAAGTACCCTTAGATTTTTTTTATCAAGGGAGTTTCGGAGGGATGAGCTAACCCTGGCATTTACCATTCAGTCGCAAGCATCTATCAGGCATCTGCAGCATGCCAGGTGCTTCTCAGGATACTAAGGATGCAGGGGTAAAGAACAGCAGCCCCGCCCTCCCGGAGCTTGAGCCTGGTTGGGCCTGGAGCAATCAACTTCTGTCCTGGAGTGCAACTCCTCCCTCACCCTCATGTGAACCAGCACCTCCTCTGCTGAGAAGAAAAAGTGAGAACCCAAGGATGTTCCATCCCAGTTCAGCACACCAGGTACTACCTGGCCAAGCCTAGATTCAAGCTCTGTGCCCACAAAGGGCATCACATGACTGCCCCATCTCAGACCAAACCATACACCTTCCCCAGCCCAGCCCAGAATGCAGAGGTATAATGATAATGGGGTATAATGATAAGGTATAATGATAATGGGGCTGCCGCTTGGCTTCTACCCCCAACTTCCTGTTCTGGTATCTCTCTAAACCCCAGTAGCCCTCCTTGGGGGCCTGCTCCAGTGAATCCAAGCTTGCAGCTGGGCTTGAGACCCTCCTCTCAGGCCTCTCAGGCACTCCTTATCTGCATTTTTAAGAGACAGGCTAGTGTAAGGATCAACTGCACAGCAGTCAGGTGGTCAGGGTTTGAATCCTAGATCCATTTGAGACCAGCCTGGACAACATAGTGAGACTCTGTCTCTAAAAAGAGAGAGGCAGGAGAAGAGAGAATCCTAGAAACATCATTTGCTAGCTGAGTGAGCCTGGCAAGTTACTTAACTGCCCTAGGTCTCAACTCCTTCATCTATACAAGGGGGGCGGGGGGGTAAATGAAAAAAATTAACATAAGCACTTAGCATAGTAACTGGCATGTAGTAAGTATTCAATAAATGTGAGCTATTTTTTTCTCCTTAAGATCAACTCATCTGTGCTGGAATCTCAGTCTATCCCCAGGTTCTGCCTACAAGTCAGGACACCCATTGCTTCATTCTTGCTACCTGTCACTAGCCAATGTTTGCTGAGGCAGGAGGATGTTGTAGGCTATGAGAGTGTCCTTGCTGGTCAAACTGACCACCCTCTGACAGCTCCTGGGTCAGGTCCCTGCCCCTGCACCAAAGCATGGGTGAATCTAGTGGCTAATCCTTGGGCTTCATTAGTGGTGCTGGGACAAGTCCCAGCTTGTCCCAAGCTCAAAACATCAGAGCATGTATCCCTTCTGAACCCAGGGACAGGGTTTCTTCACCCTGTGAAGTCTCTGGATGAGTTTCAGGGGATCTGTGAAAGCCCTCTAATATGCAAAAGCTTGTGTGATATACATTTCTCTACAGAAATTGTCCTTAGTGTTCACCAGTTTCTCAAATGGGTCCGTGACTCCAAGGATTAAGAACCATTTTTTCAGAGGAATCCTACAGTCTAGAAACCCATGACGCTTCCAGGCCTTCTTCTAGGCCACCGAGAATACGGGAGGCCCTTGCTGTAGCCAATATCCTCAGTAGCCACTATTTCTTATCGCTACCACCACAGCAGCTCTGAGTAGCAGGAACTAGTCAGTGGGTCCCGCAAATCTGCCTGCATCCAATGCCAGTCCATTCCCCAATCCCTCAACCCTTCTACTCAACCGAGAGGGTGATCTCCACAGGTCTGCGCCAGCCAGAGACTGACTTCTCTTCCCTGCCCCCACCTCCCCTCGTCACATTGTGCTGCTGACACAGGTCCTCTTCCCCAGAGCATGCTTTTCTTCCAAAGGAAGGAACTGGAATTTGAGAGCAACCACAATATACCACCTGCTATACAAATATTGATTGTCTCCTTTTATCTGTATAATAACTCATTTTATAGAGGTGGATACTGAGGCTTGGAGGATTGAAGGGGCAATGATGATGATGATGGTGATGATGATGATGATGATGATTGTACTAGATGCCATTTATTTTGCAGTTATTATGTACAAGATACTATGCTAAGCATTTTTATCATACTTCATTGTTTTAGTCAACATAAGGTAGGCCTGGGAATCCTGATTTTACAAGTGAAAAATGGAGGCTCAGAGAGATGAGGTCATTGTCTCAAGGGTACCCAGGGAATTAGTGGCAAAGATAGGTCTGAAAAACAGGTGGATCTGACTACAACACTGCCCCTACAACCCACTGTCTCCCCTACTGTGTATATACAGAATGCCAGGCACCCCCAAATGTTTCAAACCAGCATTGCTGTGTTAATGGGAAAAAATTGCTATTTGTGATAAAACACTCTTTGATTTCTCATTTTCTGACATAAGATTGGGAAATCTATAAAGAAGTTATCTCTAGTGTCCCTGCAGCCTGGTCCAAGTCCAGGAATTCTGTGCTACCAGCCCAAAAAGGCACCCAGGGCTGGGTCAGTCCTGCCCTCCCACCCCAGGGCTGCTCTATTTCCAGGTCCTGACCACTTCCTGTCTTAGCTATTACAAGAAGTCACCAACCATGCCTGGCTGAATCCTGAGATATGATAGTGGCACTGGAAAAACCTGGGTATTCAACCAAGATCTGGAGTAAACAAAAGGCCCCTGGGACTCAGCTTTTCCGTGAAAGGATGATGAAGAGTGGGATGATTGTGAGCTGGGAGCATGACCAGCAGCACACCTCACTTCCCCGTGGCCTGGCTGTTTCCAACCCGATAAGACCTGCTGTCCTCGGTCCCAGCTGTCCTCAGCCCCAGCCTGGAAGTCATGAGGCCCGAGGAAGGCGTGGAAGGGGAGCACCCGTACCTCCTTCACTCTGACAAGACCTGGGGCAGGACAGCACATCTGCCTCTCTGGTCCTCCCTCTTTCATCCCTCCTGTGCACCCCTGTTCCTCCATTCTTCTCCTCTCAGGAGCTCAGACACCTGTGACTACCCCCAAAGTTTGTGTCCCCTGTCCCTGGGCAGTTACTGTCAACCACCATTCATCTGTCTGCCTTCCCCTGATTCTTTGGTCCTTCCCTAGGAACTCTACGCCCTCGTACCCATCCTTTCAATGCTCAGAGGATTCCATACATGATAAAACCTTCAGGTGGGGACCGTCCTAGTTAATGCATGCCCTATTTTTAGCACTCTCCTTTGCCCAGGTCATAAAATGGACTCATGTTTCCTACTGCCTCAGAATTCCACTAAGGAATTCACTGAATAAGATTTAAGCCAAGAGAATAAGAGTGGTGACAACTTCACTGTTAACAGTTATTGCGGGGTTATTATGTGCCAGGTGCTGTGCCAACTACTTCACACATATTACTTTGTAAAATCCTCACGACATCCCTTAACCCTTTGCACTCGCTTGCTTTTTTCTCAGTTCCTTTATTCTACTCGAGATTTAATTTTTTAAATACCCCAGATTTTACATAGCGCGGCAGTAGAATAAAAAACTGGAGTTTCTTTTCATACAAACTCATTTATTTGGATTTTTTTATATTTCAAATTATTGATACATTCAAAGAGTAATTATAATCTCTATAATTTTTGCTAACCGTGTCGAGTCACACTTGACATCTGAGTGCAAAGGGTTTAATGACATGGGTATTGTTTTTGTCCTCATTTTACAGATAAGGACACCAAGGTACAGAAAGGAAGAGTCATTTGCCCAAGGTCACTCACTGGCAAACTGTAGTCTTCTCTTCCAAACCCTGGCATTCTGGCTTCAGAGCCAAACACTCAGTAATAGAGACATACCCAGGAGCCCTCAATGCCTACCCTCAAAAAGGTGATTAATAACAGATATTTGGGGCACTACAGCAAGTGATCATGCATGCCCTTCAAGGTCGGGGGACAGAACTCTCAAAGTCCCTGAAACACTAATCAGCAAGACAGAGATTGAGGGAGAAGCACACGAAATTAATTACTTAGGTCATAAGACACAAGTCTTGGCCATATTTATCTATGGCAACTCTTTTAAATTGTATTTTTTTTTCATCAAGACAAGAGAAAAAAGCAAGTTAAAAGTACGACAGTGATTTTGTAGCAAGGCTACTACTCCCAAGTCTAAATAATCTGTGCCCCACTCCCAGAAAAAGAAAATGTAATAACATGTACTCCTAAGCTGCAAATCATATCACACAAGTGACTCACTGCCTCCCCTCTCTCCCCTTGACTACTCTCTACCTGCTCCATCTCTTCCTCCACAGCCCACAAGACTCTTCTCAACCAGATGTCCCCATGCCACAAAGAAAGGACCAGAGGGACGGGATTACCAGAGAAACATCCCTTCATTCCCTCTTTTTAACTGGAGCCCAAAGATGCATTCCTCGTTTCCTTTAAGGTCTGTTCTTAGACTGCTGCTTCCTGGCAAGTGTCCCTGACTCACTTCTAGTCTCTGATCACTTCCTTATTTTAAATAATCTCCTAATTTTGTTAAATGCTGGTTGGATTTTTTTTTTTTTTTACCCTGCTGGCAGGTTTGTTCCAAGGGACCTGGGTGGTTTGCTCTCTGCTTCCTTGTGCATTCCTAGCATCAGGATGTTCGGTGTCCAGAATGACATGTGACAGCCAAATAAAGATAGGCTTTGAGAAGAGAGGATAAAAAAAATCAGACTCCTTAGAGCTGGAAGGGACTTCCAGAATATCATTGACTCCTTTACTTCAAAAGGAAACTGAAGCCCAGAATGAGAAAGTGACTTGACAAGGTGCGAAGCGTGGCTGGTGGTGGAGGCGAACCAGGCGGTTTTCATTTTCTACCACACGGCATTGGGCAGAGGGGGCTGAGGAGGGGCCCAGAGGGCAACGGACAATACGGTGTGGTGCTGAGAATGCAGACAAAGGCTTAACCTCTGTCAGCCTCAGTTTCCTCATTTGTAGAGTGGGGATGATCACACGTACCCCATGAGGAGTCTCTGAGAAGAGTAAACGAACAATACACACAAAGCACTTGGAACAGCATCAGCATGGGTATGTCTACAAAAAAAGGGCATTGTGATTCCAAACATTATTTCTCTCTCCATTTGTTTTCCAGTTATTTCTGTTATTTTTTAGTGTCCCAAAATAATAATAACTTTTTTCATTTTCCTTCTTTTGCTAAGGCTATTCCCTCTGCCTAGAATACCCGTCTTTCCTACAGAGCTAATATTTATTCTTTACTATACTGCCGACACTGTTTTAAGTGCTTTACTGTTTTAATTTCTTTGATCCTCATAATAACCAAATGAGGTCAGCACCACTATTATTTCCATTTTATAGATTAGGCAAGTGAGGCTTTGAGAGGTTGAAAAACTTGCCCAAGATCACATAGCTGGTGAGGGTAGACTTATCCCAACCCTGAGACTATACTCTTAACCACTGTTCTACTGCTTCTATGAGTACATGTCTAAATCACTCCCACCCTTTGGGTGTATGGTTTAAATGCTGGCTTCTCCTCCACCAAAGAGCCTTTTCCAGATCTTCTAACTGGAAATAATCCTGCTACTCCTTTAAAAATTCCCAGCTGCTTTGTTAGTATATCTCTTAAGAATGTGCCTTCCAATTGGTATTTTTTATTTGTACACAATACATGTCTCAGCTTACCTGTCAGGCTTGATATTCCTTGAGGGCAAGAACTAGATACTATTCAATGTTATAAATCCCAAAGGACTGACAAAAGTGCCATCTGCCATTGTAAGAAAGCAGACGCTGGCATAATGTCACAAAGACTAAATTCTAATTCAAAACAAAACCAGCAATAAAATGCATTAAGTAAATGATTGTGAACTAACTATAAAGAGCTCTCTCCACATTCCAACTGGTAATTAAAATTTTAATGCTAGATCTTTGACCTCTAGTTTTATTTTTGTAACATGTAAGGCACAGAGGGCCTGAGTCGAGAGCTGAAGAGTGTGGGTGGGAAGGGAATGGAAGAGGGAAGGGCCAAGGAGGGTCCTTTGAAGCCCCAGGTCCAGAAACTTGAGACCAGCACGGCCAGATGTGCAGCTTTAAGTTCTCAGATGCCAAGACAAAAGTCTCACACATCACAAAGAAAACCCAAATGTGGACAGCCCCATCACAACCCTCAGTTACAAAATGCCACTTCTGTCCCCAATAACTAAGACTATATAAAATTTACATAAGTGCAAAATGACTGAGATTTCTTAGAAAATGTGCATACTCTCTTGAGTCTGACCAAAAATTGGGGAGATGGGAATCATTTCCATTTCACGATAGACTCCATTCTAAAGAAAAATTACGGCCGGGCGTGGTGGCTCAAGCCTGTAATCCTAGCACTCTGGGATACTGAGGCAGGTGGATTGCTCAAGGTCAGGAGTTCGAGACCAGCCTGAGCCAGAGCGAGACCCCATCTCTACTAAGAATAGAAAGAAATTAATTGGCCAACTAAAAGTATATAGAAAAAATTAGCCGGGCATGGTGGTACATGCCTGTAGTCCCAGCTACTTGGGAGGCTGAGGCAGGAGGATTGCTTGAGCCCAGGATTTGGAGGTTGCTGTGAGCTAGGCTGACGCCACAGCACTGTAGCCTGGGCAACAGAGTGAGACTCTGTGGAAAGGAAGGAAGGAAGGAAGGAAGGAAGAGAGAGAGAGAGAAAAAGAGAGAGAGAAAGAGAGAGAGAGAGAGAAAGAAAGAAAGAAAGAAAGAAAGAAAGAAAGAAAGAAAGAAAGAAAGAAAGAAAGAAAGAAAGAAAGAAAGAAAGAAAGAAAGAAAGAAAGATTACACTGGTAGGAAAGGGGGCATGCGAGTGTGGACCATCAGGAAGATTCCCATCCACAAGGAACCCACTCATCTACAGGAGGAAGCCCAGTGCAGACCAACGGAACCTGATACAGGAAGAGGGAAGAAGTGACTGCAGTGACATGTGAGCCTGTGCTCCCTCAGCACCAGCTGAGGGTTATGAGCCCTGTGCAGGTCCAGCAGGGTCTGGAACAAGATCCAGAGGGACTTGGTGGGGGTGCTTACACAGCTCAAAGTGGGCCCACAGAGGAAGTACAAGCGATAAATAATAAGAGGAACGTCCTCTCTAAACCTAAATGCGACCCAAGGAAGGGCGGAAGAGAGGTGGAAGCGAGGAGAGTCCTGGGAGAAGGAGATGAGCTGTCTCAGAGTTCATGGTAGCCGGGGAGGAAGACTGGCCACGCCAGATGCGATACCAACGTCACACATCCAGGGGAAAGATAAACAGAAACCCACAAAGGCTCTGAAACAGCGGTTCTTAACCTTTTTTGGATCTCTGACCCATTTGAAAATATGATGAAAAGTACAAATCCTCTTCTTGGAGCATAAAGAGCATAAATATGCCTACGAGGGACTTTTATGGTTAAGAACCTCTGTTTCTAGTATGAAAGGCATGAATGGTACTCAGAAGTGAAACTCTAACAGTGCAATCACAAACAACTGAATGGAGACACAGGAGAGGAAGAGGATGCAAAGAGGCAGCTGGAGCTGAGGAAAGAGTTCTGTGGGTTCTGTGGGTTCTCACATATAATGTGCAGGCGGAGGGGCAGCTGAGAGCCACTGATGGACACAGAGTCATGGAGTGGAGCTGTGAGAACAAGGCTAAGAAGGCACAAGTCCAAAATGAAATGAATATTTTTAAATATTAAAACCAACAAAAATATGCTTTTACCTATGTTCAGAGCAAGAAGAGTCCTTAGTGGGAGCAATGTGACCTTAGCAGAACTTCCCAACCTCTCTTTTGACCTCAGTTCCATCATTTCTGTCAAGGAGATTCATTTTTGACCCTAAAGTGTGGAAATACCTTGCATCAAGGGAACTGAGACCCAAGATAGAAAAAATTTGAGAAAAACTGGCCACTTTAAATGGACTCAAGAATCTTGGCCTAGAACAAGCACCTGCTGGAAGGTACTTGGGTGAGAAAAGGAGAAACACCAACTTCTGTCATGGAGAATTGTCTTAGATCTTTCTGTGTCACTTTGGAAGACAAATCCAGGACCATTGGATGAAAACCTCAGGAATATAGATGTCAGATCCCTACTAGGAAAAATGTTATATCAACTAGAGTTTTTCCTGAATGGAACGGTCTACCTTGGGAACTAGTGAGTCTCATGTCATGGTAGGTATTCAAGTGAACTGCTACTCCCCGCCACTCTCTGTCTTTCTTCCTTCTCCTTGCCTCATGTCCCAGCCTCCAGTTCTTTTTCTCATTCTTCTTTTATTTTTTTACCCAAATCCTAAAAGGCAGGAACTGTGGTTATATTGGCAGAGAGGAAAGCACCTGTGCCTCCTGACTGGCATTCCTCTCCCTGGGTTTGAATATATTTTTACCTCATCTGAGCTTGCCACACCTCTTCCTTGAAGCCCTCCCTGACCACTCCTTCTCCTCTGAGCTCCTAGTGCTCTGGTCCCACATCTCTCCTTTGCTCCTTGGACATATACTTCCTAGTGTCATTTCTTCTATTTTGTCTGTTAGCATGGTTTAACTCTATATGTATATCATTTTTCCTCAAGTAGAGTCTAAACTCAGGGGGAGAGACCGTGGGTGATTTTGTTTTTTATCTCCTAAAGCACCTACTAGTGTACATGCAATAATTATTTTGAATGAATGCTTTCCACCACTTACAGGGTCTAAATATATACAATAAGGATAAAAATTAAACAAGTGGACTAAGGCCGAATATAGCAAGAGGAAGTTAGTTGAGTTCTAAATAATCAGCATTAGATTTTTTGACACTGTCAACAATGTCTGTAAAATATAATAAAAATGTAAAATAATAATTAAAATAATATTTTAAAAAATCAGCACTGGAGAGCTGGAAGGGACATTAAAGATGATCTAATCAGCTCCTCATTTGCAACCTGTGAAACTAAGGCTGAGTGGGAATGTGACTTAGCCCAACCGGGCTAGATGCCAGGTCTCCACATGTCCACAACAGTGTCCTCTCTATGACCCTTCACTGCAAAACCTTTGCAGGGGATACCGAAGCAAGATAACTAATTGCTGTGAGTCTTTGAAAAGAAACAAAACCTCCATTTGTCTGAAGGCACAGAGGTGGACTAAGTGACTTCTGAAGTTTCCTTCTAGCCCAGGCTGGGAATCAGTTTTCCTCTAATTCTGTTGGAAGCAGGCTGTTGTGATTGTGCCACCTAGTGGTGGGAGGTGGACATTGCATTGCACCACCAGCCATTTCCACCAACACTTAGTCTACCTTAAAAAGCCCTAGTAATCAGCTTTTATAGGATGCCAAACGCATGATCGCACTGTGCTAACGCGGGCCCTCAAGTGATTACACTGTACTAGAAGTCTTCAGGGTCTCCTGTAGCTCTGACGTCTTCAGTTTCAATCTGGCAACAGTGTTAAAGAGACTAAACAGTGACCATCATGTGCCAAGACTTGTTCAAGGAGGGCGCTTGCTTGTGGCAGTGGGCTAATCTCTAGGGAAAGGGGTGAGGCTGACTTGAGTCTTGAAGGGTGGGGATAGTTAGGATGTGCAGAAAGGAGCACACACCACGAGGGAGGAACGAGATGAATCAAGAGGCCATGGGGTGAGGAGAGAGCAGGCGTCCTAACCAAGAGGAAGGATGTCAACTGTCTGGGGCAAGCGGTGCTCCTAGATTAGGGGCCAAAAGGGGAGGCTCTCGGAAACCAGATAGGAAGGTTTGAGAATGACCCAGTAAGCCACAGGGAGCTTTCTGAGTCCTAATTGGGGAAGAAATTTGCTGGAAATGGTGTTTTAGAAATAGTAATGTGCCATGCTACTGCCTTTAACTGGAGAGGGGATACTGAAAGAATTATGAGTCGAGTTTGTTGTTATTATTCTTCCCATATGATATTTTAAAATCTTTTTTTTTTTTACTCACCACTATACTAACGAGGATGATATTTTAAAATTCTTAAAGGGGGATAATAACTCCTACCTCCTAAGCTGCTATGAGAGAATAGTATGAGAAGTGCTTAACGGCACATAGTAGGTGTTCAGTAAGTTGATAATGCTCCTTCTCATCTTTCTGAAATTGGCCTTTGACATCAGGAGACCCCATGTCATGACCACCTTAGCTCTAGTGACTGCCTTGCCCATTCTCTCTCCAGGGGGTCGTAGAGGCTCTGGGCTCAATCAGGTGCTTGGGCCCCAGGACACACCCAGCAACCTTCAGGTGGGAGATGGGAAAGGAGTATAGGGAGAGGGGGTGGGCACCCCCTGAACCTCCTCCCTGCTCCCCGCCTTGGCTCTGAGAGTAGGAACTTTCCATGAAGCTACTTATGCTCCCTGACAACTTTCTGGGATGCTTTTTCCCCAGCATCTGTCCCCAGGGAGGCAGATAGCCTGGCCTTTGGGACACATTTAGTCATATTATTCTGTCCACACAAGCAAGCTGCCCCATGTTCCACCACGTGCCATCATCCCGTTGGGATGGTATCATTGCTGGCTCCAGGCCAGAGCCCTTCTTAAATCTTCCCCAGAGCTGGGAAATCCCTTCCCTTCCTCTTCCCACCCCACTCACTCTCACTAGACCTGCCTGAGGTGCCACCTCTCGGGCACCCCTCAGGGCGGTGGAAGAAATCCCAGCAGACTCAGTCCTATTAATATTATTATATGCTGTGTTCTTACAATAAAGTAAGCTAGACAAAAGAAAATATTATTAAGAAAACCATAAGGATATTCATTAAGTGGAAGTGGATCATTGTAAAGATTGTCACCCTTGTCATCTACACATTGAGTAGGCTGAGGAGGAGGAACAGGAGGAGGAGTTGGTCTTGCTATCTCAGGGGTGGCAGAGGTGGCAGAGGAGGAGGTGGTAGGGGAGGCAAGAGAGACAAGCACGCTTTGTGTAAATTTTATAGAAAAAAATCTGCATATAAGTGGACCTGTGCAGTTCAAACCCATGTTGTTCAAGGGTCAACAACTATACACGGTCTGGATCTGGGTTTGAGATAGTGGAAGTCAGTGTAGCCAAAGGAAATCTAAGAAATAAAGTCGCCTTTTACCCACACTTCCTCCCAGGCGGGGCACGTGCTAAGCCTTACTGATGGGCCAGGGAGGGCGGGGTCTGGGGGGAGGGAAGAGATGACTGAGAGGAATGAGCTTCTTCTGTCTTCAGATGAACAAGCCCAACACCACAGAGGTGACGAATGAGTCATGCTGGTTCCAGAGGCATTCACCAAGCAGGACATTCTTCCTGAGCTCTTCCCTCACTGGAAGTGATGGCTGGGCCGGAGCAGCCATCTTAGACCATGAGTAGAGGTCACACACTGACGCCACGGCTGAAAGGAGCCTGAGTCCCTAAAGACGATAGAGTGATGGCCCTGCCAGCCCTGGCCTGCTAACCTCTGGACTGTAATGGTAGGGAGAAACGCACTTGTTTCTTTTAAATCACTGGGGTTTTTTGGTCTCTATAGCTCACAAATGCAATAATAACTGACACTGTGTTCAATAAATGTTGGCTGATGTCATCACATGATTATAACTAACGCCTGTCTTCCCACTAGACTGTAAGCTCCGTGGGGCAGGGCGCTGTCCGTGAGGCTCAGCATACCCCCAAGGCCCAAGCCAGGGCTGTGCGCAGAGCAGGCACTCAGTGAGCGTCTGTCCAATTATTGAACGAGCAATGACCTGTGTTCATGTCCTTCTGCTCCCTGGGCCTAAGCACCAACCTTGGGGCATCTTTTCCTTTAAGGTCTCACTTAAAGCTCGTCTCCTGAGAAAAATCTTCCCTGTCACACCTCACTTTCTCCTGGTTCCTCCCCTGTAGGTCCCTTGAAACCTAAACTGAATGTCACATAGATGGAGCTATCCTTATGCTATTTGGGGTCACTCTCTACTTAGTCCACACATCCTCATGCTCTTGCTTAACAGGCGTTAGTTATAATCATGTGATGACATCAGCCAACATTTATTGAACACAGTATCAGTTATTATTGCATTTGTGAGCCATAGAGACCAAAAAACCCTAGTGGTTTAAAAGAAACAAGTGCATTTCTGTATGCTACGCTGGCAGGAAAAACTCACTTTCAGTTTTTTAATCATTGGAAGCCTTAACTCCAACTCCTCATAAATGCATACAGTGGATACTAAATACTTGCTGAAGAAAGAAAGAGAGGGAGGGAGGGAAACCTGACAAGGCCCCAGCACTAAGGAGAAATACTGGAGCACGATTGAAGAAAAGGAGCAGTAAGTAAGGCTGACAGGAAGGGGATGGACAAGAGAGAAGAGTCCCGGGAGCCAAGCTTGGAAAAATTCCAAAGGCAGGTTGGGGTGTTGAAAAACAGAAAAATGAGGAATTCAGAGAAACTGGGCTCAGCTTCCATTGGCTGTGACCGTGGGTAAGGCCCTTCACCTCTACGGACCTACGTCCTTATTTTTACAGTTAGAAGGTCTGACAAAACCAGTGATCTGGTTCTGCTCCAGGGAGCTGGAGTCCTCCTCTCCTCAGCCAGAGAAGCTGTGCTCCCTTCAGCTTCACGCTTCCACTTTCCCATAAAATTTAGTTTCAGCAAAAGGCTGCGGGGGCTAAAACAAAGTTTGAGAACCACTGGACTCAATGACGCCCTCTTCTGGCTGCATAAAGATCTCTGATTTTATGATTCAGCTCCCAAAGCAGGAACCCCTCATCGAAGAAGAAAGGATGTGCACATGGGCCTTGGTCTCATCTCCCCAGCCAGGCTGCAAACTCTGAGAAAGGCAAATTTGGGCTCGTGGTTCTCAGCTTCCCATGACGGGCGGATAGCTTTGGCTGGATTCACTGATCTTCTACAAAGTTCTGTGTTGGATACCCTGACAGGGCAGTAGAAAGGCTGTGGGAAGTATTTACCCCAGCTTAGGGAGTTCTCAGGGGTGTTGGAACCTCTTTTCTAGGGTGACTGGGCCCTGAGCTCCAATATAAGTATTTCTACTCAGACACGTGTGTCTTTAACTTCACATCGTCCTTCTTCTTCCCTGGTTTTCTTGTCGCTTTTCTTTTCCCACTTGCCCTTCCCCCTCCCCGGCCCTCCCAGCCTGAGGTCCATGATCTCTGAGCTGGAGTCCTGGGTCTGGAGTCGATGAGCATGTGCAGGGCTGAATCAGGTAGGGGCTTTCCTCCCAGAGGAAGAGGCACCGAAGGGCCCACATGGAGAAGCAAGGACCAAAACCACAAGTGATCTAGCCGTTCAGCGGGATGTTATTCAGCCTTACAGAAGGAAGGCACCTCTGACACACCTACAGCATGGATGGGCCTCGAGGACATTATGCCACATGACATACTGTCTGATTTCACTTATCCGGAGAGGTCCCATTCGCAGAAACAGAAGGTAGAATGCTGATTGCCAGGGTGGGGGAGGAGGGAATGGGGGGGGTTGATGTTTAATGGGTACAGAGTTTCCCTTTGAGAGGACAAAAAAGTTCTGCAGGGCCGGGCGAGGTGGTTCACGCCTGTAATCCTAGCACTGTGGGAGGCCGAGGCGGGAGGATTGCTTGAGCTCAGGAGTTCGAAACCAGCCTGAGCAAGAGTGAGACCCTGTCTCTACTAAAAATAGAAAGAAATTAATTGGCCAACTAAAAATATATAGAAAAAAATTAGCTGCCGTGGTGGTGCATGCTTGTAGTCCCAGCTACTCGGGAGGCTGAGGCAGAAGGGTTGCTTGAGCCCAGGAGTTTGAGGTTCCTGTGAGCTAGGCTGACACCACTGCACTCACTCTAGCCTGGGCAACAGAGTAAGACTCTGTCTCAAAAAAGAAAAAAAAGTTCCGCAGATTGGTTGCACAACAATGTGAATATACTCAACACTACTGAATTGTGTGGTTAAAATGGTTAGGATTTTATGGTAAATATTGTGGTATGTGTATTTTACCACACTTTTTTTTAAAAGCAGCAGCAGCAGCAGCAGCAAAGACCCTCTGAGGAGTCCCCAGCTCAGACCTGGTGCCACTTCCTCTGCCCCCCGTCCCCCTGGGAGGTGTGACAGTTAGAGAGTGAGGCCTGGAAGGCAACGACACTCCTAATCACAGCTCCTCGACCTGCCCACCCTGCAGAGCTCCTGATCATGGGTTGGACCCCAATATTTCTAGATCCACCGGCTTTTGCCCTTGTCCCCCTGCTGCCAGATACTACTCATCTGTCTGAGTACACATGAAGCCTCAGGCGACATTATCACTCACGCACACACACAAAACCCGATTTCATTCATTAGTTTTAAAAGACAACCCAGAGATTGGTCAGAGCCAGGGACCTCGGCCCAGCCTTGCTGGATGGTTTATTCACAGGCAGGGGAGCAGCCTGGGAGGACCTGGGGCTGTGGCGCAATGGCCCAGGACTTCATCTCAGCGCTGTCACTCTGGGCCACTGGCTAAGTCACCTTGGGACAGCTAAGGCCAAGGGCAGGCACCTGAAAGGAAGCACTAGATCAAAAGGGCGTTTCACCCTCCCACACCCCAGCCCCTTATCACAAACCCCATTCACTATCTGGATGGCACCAGGCCCAGGGGGAGCCCAGGGGACAAAGTGAGAAGGGACAGGGTTGAGAGCACAGGCCAGAGACCCTCTCTTCCACTGGGATCCAGCTCCCTCATTCCCAGGACCCTGCATAAGAGGCCTCAGGCTCCAGGGCACAGTTTTGCCTTGAGAGATGCTGGGAGAGGCAGGAGGACATAACTGATGACAGTCAGGACAGGGCAAAAGGACAAGGGAGGGCAGGAGGCTGGCAGGAAGAGAGGAGGGCAGGAAGGGAAGAGGGCAGGACATGAGTACGAGGAGTAGAGGAGACGGTGGTCACTGGGCTGCTCTCACCTCCTCATCCTAAGGACTTTCCTCTTAGGGGGCCAAGGCTGGGGCAGAAGACCTCTAGGGCATGTGGTGTTGCTCCTGCACCCCTGTGTGACCCCAGAAGGGACTGGAGTGGGGGAGAGGCTGCACTCACCTGGAGGAATCTGCTTCACCCGGACATGATGTGCTTGACAAAGGCTAGGAAAGAAGGTGAAAATCAGCCTCAGAACTCGGCCCCTCCCAGCCCCTCGTTTCCCTCTTGGCCCCTTAAACCGCTTCCCCCTTCCTACCCTGCCTGGCTCCCAACCTTCCTGCTCCCCTTTCTCCAAACTGTAATTCCTTCTCTTATTTGGGAGTTGGTGAGAAGGACAGAGAGAGAGAGTTCTGCTCTGTCCCTACTCACTGCTGATGCTCAGCACAGAGGAAATGAGCTGCATTATTTCTCCAAATCCCCACGACCATGAGAAAGGTGCCAGAACCACTCTCGATACTCAGATGAGAAAACTGAGGCCCAGAGAAGGCAAGTGATTTGATCAAGGCCACACAGCCGGTATATCACAGAGCTATCTCCAAAATCCATGCTTCTTCCATTATACCAGGATGTTCACGCCCAGGATGGAAAAGAACAACATCCACTGGGGAGTCCACCAGAGCCCATCTGATGCATCGCCCCTCCAGCTCCTGGACCCACCCAGCCCACGCTGGGCCCACCTACCCATCCCTGGGTACCCTGGGAAGCAAGGCATGACCTAATACCTTCGTAGTTGATGCAGCCATTGGCATCCTCCTGCCCAGCCAACAGTTGCTCCACTTCAGCCTCCGTCAACTTCTCTCCTGCAGTGAGGGTTGGGAGGAAGTGGGCTCTGAATTACAGATGGCAAAGGAGGGACTTCCTGAATTTGGGAAGTGGTTCATAACACGCTCCCCCAAAGGCTTTGGAAGGTGGGCCAAGGATCTCAAGGCCCTGCCTAGTCCCTGAAGCCTCTTCCTCTGCCTTACAGCTGCCAGGGCCCCAGTGTCTGAGGCAAAGACAAGGACAGAAGCCCTGGCTCCCACCTCCCAGGCCTCAGTAGTAACCCCTGCTCTGCCAACCTGCTCTCCGCTCCTCTCCCAAGCCCAGTTGGGGAAGGCTGTTCCTGCAGAGCCCCGGGGGGCAGGCCTGGGCGGGGATGTGATCCTCAGGATGCAGGGGCCCAGGGACTCGTATACCCCCCACATGCGCCACCGTGGCAACTCCCACCCCTCCATTCCTCCCACTTAGACTTTGTCTCTGCCAAGCTGGCATACCCAGGGTGGCAAGGACATGCCGAAGCTCAGCGCCCATGACCGTGCCGTTGCTCTCCTTGTCGAAGACACGCAGCCCTTCCACAAAGTCCTCGTAGGTGCCCTGCTCCTTGTTGCGGGAGATGTGCTGCAGGATGGGCAAGAACGTCTCAAAGTCCAGCATCTTGGTGTTCATCTCTTCAGCGGGCGGGGGAAGGAAAGAGAAAGCAAAGTGAGCAGATGCTCAGGGGAGCGGAGGGTCGAGAGGGGGCCTCACCCCAGCTCGGGCAGCACCCAGGGCTTGGGCCACCACCACTTCTGGGTGGGGCTCCCAGTCAGTGCTCCTGGAGGGCACAGAGCTGCCCACCGGTGCAAGGGAGGAGACTTGGAGCTTGGGAGACTTGGGCCCAGGGGCATCTTTTCTCAGTAAAGGAGTAGGACGTAAGAAGGAAGGAACCGTGACTCCACCCAGACCTCTGAGCACCATGTGGCCAGGTAGGCAGGGGAGCTGAGAGTGGCAGCAGCAGGATGTGCGGAGCCCAAAGGGCCACATGGCCCAGGCCTCACACTCACAGTTTAGACTGTTCGCATGTGACACACATACAGTCACAGAAGTAAACCAAAAGGATGGAGAAAAGAAAGTACTGCGTAACCCTACATGGGGTCCAATCACTACATCACACCGCCTGGAGCTGCTCTGAATCAACGATGCTTACAAATCTGCAATTCTCCTGTGAATAGCACACTTCTCCCACATTGTAATTTAATAGATGTAAACCATTTTCAAATATCACAGACTTTGGCATTCCTCTCTTTTATAACCACTTGGGCCCCAAATGGAAGTGGCTTTTAACCTCTAAGAAGCCCCACCGACGTGGGCAAGTTTTACCCTGTGGCACTTTCCTGCGTGAATCCTTCACCCTCAACTGGTATCATCAGCAAGAAAAGGGGAGGGGGCCAGAACCCAGGGAGGAGGAGGCTCCTGCCCAGGTTTGCCTCCCCATCCCTAGTGCCTACGCCTCTGAGGAGAAGGATGTGCGAGTTTTAGGGCTGCTGTTAACTTTCCTGGCACACGTGACAGATGGCATTCACAAATGGAACTCACTCCCTTGCACCACTTTCTAACAGCTCACTCACCAAAACCTATCGGAATGCAAATGAGTGAAAGGGGCATCATTACAGAGCTAATCTTGAATCTGCTATAACTTATGTTAATGAATAATTTGTGAACTTCAGTGCTCTAATCATTATCAGAAACAAGTTATTTGTGATTCACACTGGTCAGAGGATATCTCAGTGCTGTGACAGATGCCTGGACTGACCGCTACAGGGTTGGGGAGTGGGGGCTATTGGCCATGACGGTGTCCCCAGCACCCTGAAGCAACAGAACGTCACTCCTGCCCCCAGGAGCTGCCAACCTCATGAGGGAAAAAAGAACCAGCCCAGGCTACATTCTTCAAGAGTCAACTAAGTGTGGGGGCTTCTGGATAAATTCCTGCAAGGGGACTAGGGTAACCTGGTAGGGGAGCTTGGTCCTGAAGGGCTGAGGGGGACAAAAGAGGCCGTGGCTGACAGGAGACAGATCTGGACACGGAGCCCAGGGGCTGCGGGGCAGACACCGGGAGAGGTCAGCCACTCGGCCCGAGCTGACCTTCGGGCTTGGGCTTGCCCAGGACGCGCAGCACCTCGGCGTTGGTGGGGTTCTGGCCCAGGGCCCGCAGCACGTCCCCGCACTGCCCGTAGGTGATCTTCATCTCTCCAGCCGGGGTCCGGTCAAACAACGAAAAGGCCTCTTTGAACTCTGCAAAGAGAAGATCCAGCTACAGCCCCCTGGCCCCAAGTGAAGGCTGTGGCTGGAGGGGGATCAGCCTCGCCCCCGGCTGAAGAGCAGGGCAATGTGGTTGTTAAAATATTCAAATGTCTCCCTTCGGTCATCATCCCAGACCCTCCCTGGAGCCTGGTGCCTCCATGACCCCTTCCAGCACTGGGCCTTCCAGTGCCCGGCCTGAGATCTCGGCTATCGGTCAGCCGTTACATAATGTGGATGTCTCCCCGACTCGCCCCTTCCGCCCACTCACCCTTCCCTGGTGTAGGGAAGGCTCCTGACTGGGCAACATGGCAGAGAAGTGAAAAATAGCACTGGCCCGGGAGTGAGGACTCCTGGGTTCTCATCTTGGCTCTGCTTCACAGCACGGATAAGCCAGGCTGGGTCTCACTTTCCTTGCGCACACAAAGGGCATAACGGCTGCACCCCACCCACCCCTTCCTGTCACTGTGAGAGTCAGAGGAGGTGGCAGTATGTGGAGGCACTTTGCAAAGTGATAAGACCTGTTGGAAAGTTGGCTGTTATCAGTACTGCCTGTTCCAGGCTGAAAGGGGGCTCCCAGGCCAGACGAGGGGACATTGTGGCAACAGTCAGACCACTCCAGCTCTGCCACTGACCCGTACACGGCTTTGGGCAAACTAGTAACCTCTGTTTCTTGGCTCATTTTCTTAGCTCTTGTGGGGATACAATGTCCACCTGAGTGGGTTGCGGGTGGGATCACAAAGCACACCAAGCAGTGTCCAGCACGTGGAAAGGGAATCGACAAATGGTGGTTATTACTGTTTCCTAGTCTGGATCCAGCTGAGAACCACAGGGACTGGACTCCCTGAAGGTGGCAGGGCAGGTATCCCAGGGGCAAGGCTGAATGACGAAGGCACTCCTGGGCCTTTTTCTAAGAACCTTAATTGTTCACTGATTTGGATTCAACCAATTCATTAGTGGAGATAATTTGGTCTGGCAGTACCGTTGAGGTTACTTTATACTATTCACAAGGAAGTGTTTCACTAAGCAGATTAACAGATTAAGCCAAAAAAGAATTTGTGAACTGCTTAGGAGAAAAACTGGTTTTAATACTTACTCTCTAAGTACTTATTTCCTTAGAGGCTGCATGTGGATTATTTGCAAATCATTCCACATATCAAAGAAGATTCCCCCAAACCCTTACTTGCAACTCTTTATTGGGCTTTCTATGAATTTAAAAGATATAAAACCATATGTCTTTCACATTACTAAATAATTGAGTTCAAATTCCATTTCCATTGCTTACTTGACCTTGGGCAAGTAAATATTTAACCTCTTCTATAAATGGCACCTACTTCATAGGGTCCTTACATTAAATTATATTCAAATTAATACAATAATTTATGTTACTACAATAATGTAAAAAAAATCTTAACACCATTTCCAGCACATAATAAATGCTCACATAATGTCATTAGTATTATCTTATTGAGTTTAATCCCAATTTTATCACTGAACTGTGTGATCTTGACCAAGTCATTTAACCTCACTGAACCTTGGTTTCCTCCTCTTATAAAAAGAAAATACCGTCTATCTCATAGCCTTGTTATAAGGATTTAATGTTTTTAATCTTCAAAGTAATTAGCTTGCCCTCAGTGCTCAATAAATATATATTTGTTAGTTGACTCTGAATTCAGACTTTTTGTTCAGAAGAGTGAGGCCAGGTTTAACAAAAGAGGGAGTCTCCTCATAAAAAAAGATATAATGGGGGAAAAACAAGATATAATGATACTTAACAGGAGGGTGAAATACAAGGAGAAAAGTAATAAGAACAATGATTTGAATGCTTACCATCGACCAGGCTCCGAACTGATAATTTTGCATGGATTACCTCATTAATCTTTACCAAAAAACCCTTATGCTAGAAGTATTATTACCCTCGCTTATAATCCAATGTAGATGTGGCTTCTGATCATCTATTAAGCCAAGGAAATGGTAGGAAGGAAGAGGAAGAGATCTGCTTGCTATACCCGCTAATGCTCCAACCTGTTACTGACCTTCTGGGAATCCTCGTATACACATAAAAACCAAACAGGGAAGTTTAATATTATTACCAGGAAAAAACAAAGCCAGTGGGACCTTGAAGTGATGTTCATGGACCCGGAAGAGGACCTTCCTCAATAGCCTGCAGTAGTGTAGTCAGCTGCTTACTAGAGCAATGAGTTCAATGGTGGTAACCCCTTTCTAGAGGGATATGGAAATCTGGAGAGGGACCAGAGAGAGAAGTCCAGGGTTAAATGCTACTTCCTAAGAGAAAAAAAGCATATAAGAAATTGGGGCCATGTCACCTAGAGAATATAAATCTAAGAAGGGACTTGAAAACTATCTCCAAATAGATGGAGGGTATCTAATGGATGCTGAATAGAGTCATGGAATTTCTGAATTGAAAAGAACCAAATACCCTCACCTTGCAAATAAGAAAAGTAAGATATGAAAAAGTGACTCACCCAAAGTCTCATGGCCAATAGTGACAGAATTAGGGCAAATACAAAAGCCTCCTGATTCCAAATAATATTCTTTCCACCATAACATGAGAAAACCATCATCACCTTCACCAAAGAGCAAATGAAGAGACAGTTGGGGTAAAATTAAGGAGAAACAATTCTGATCCAACCCAAAGAACCATGTCTTCAAGGTCAGAGGGATAAAAGATCGGAATGGGTCAGGAGGCTTTCGTAGTAGCCCTAATTCTGCCACTGAAAATGTTTAGGAGAGAAGAGGCAACCAGCTGTTTCAGTTGGCTTTGACCATGATTCCGTCAGGGAAATTAAAAATTTTGATCATGAGTTGATTTTCCAGTCCTCACTGGTACCGTTGTGTTTGTGTATTCACATAAGTATATATTTAACTAGAATGCATCAAAATTAGGAAATTTCATATCACCCCCCAAACTGCTGACTGAAAGTATCTATAGGGCATTACAAAAACAGTGAAACAATTCATGAGTTTCATAAATGCACGTGCCAGCTCTCATGGTCTATTTGTGGGTAAACTGGTGTCACTTGTTTGGAGGGCAATTTGGCAATAACCATTACAATTTAAAATGTGCACACATCCTTTGACCCACTCCTAGGAAGGTTGCCTGAGGAAAACATGGCACTATCCTCCAACTGGAAATAACCTGAAGGCCTATCAGTGTAGTCCTGATGAAATAAAAAAGGTGCAACCATGTGTGAGACTCTCTATATAATTATTTAAAAGAATGAAGTAGAACTATTAGTGTTAATTATGAAAAGATATCCAAATATTGTATATTATTAGATAATATGTTATATATTATTAAATCCAAATATATATTTAATGAAAGGCACAGGTCAGTATGTATCACATGGCTCAAACTTTATATACATACATACACACTTGTCTGTCACTATATTTTTCTCAAAAGATACAAAAACACCTGTTAATAGCAGTTGTCTTTGGGAAAGGAATCGACATGAAAAAAAATACTTTTATTTTTTATTATTTAATTTTAAGTAGTATATGTTTGATTTTGTTGTTGTTGTTTTATGTCATGTATTAGTTTAAGTTTTAAAATACAGTATGTGCTTAAAATGACAGGATTGGATCAAGTGATCTTTCAAGGTCCCTTCCAACTCTTGTGATTTTATATGTTGGAGGTATTTGCTGGGGGAAGCAGAGGGCTAAGCTGCAATGACAGGGAGCCCTGCTTTACAGCTGGGGACACATAGCTATCACATGGTAAAACATTTTATTCTCGAAACACCAGACTCCTACAAAAGAGGGGCTAAAGAGTGACAATCAGACTGGAGGTTGGGAGATCTCGAGGCTTGTCTTGAAGCTGCATTTAATAACACAAGAAAACATAAATTGTCTCTACAAAGATAGAGAAGAGTTGTTGATGGAGATCACAAGTGGATTGGGGCACCCCCAAGTCGCCAAGGGCCCTGCCACCATTAGTGGGTGAGCATCTTGGTAGACTTCATGATGAGGGGAGGGGAAGCTGGTAACCTAAGGGACGTTTTCCAATAATAGGAACAGAAATGAAGGCTTCCAAATATCTTGGATATATTTTGGGAGTGAAGAAAAACGGCACTAACATATTTGCTGAGCGTCTGGCAGAGTACTTGAGAACACAGGGCTGGAATCAGATTCCTGAGTTTGAATCCTAGCTCCACCACTGACTGCTGTGTGAGACTTGACAAGCCACCCAATCTCTCTGTGCCTCAGTTTTATCACCTGTCAAATGGAGGTGGTAATATCGCTGCTTCATAGGATTGTTATGAGATTTGAACAAGTTAATACAAGTAAAGTGCTTAGGATTGCACCTAACACATGCTAGGTGCTCAGTACAGGTTTACTATGATGGCGATGATGATGACTACGATTACCATAAAGACAACTACTCCTTCTCTCCTCCTCTTCTTCCCCAGGAAAGCACAAAGACGGGGAAGTGGGGTTATTCATACTCACCTTCGATCTGGTCAGCACTGAAGTCAATCTGTGGGGAGGGAAACAGAGGAGTGAGGGTTGGGATTACTGAAGGCTTCCCCTGGGAAGCAGAAGTGGCTTCTACCACAGTCTGGTCACCTTCAGTAGGCCACTGATGAGAAGGGAAGACTACTGGCTATGTGTAAACACCAGTCTTCTGATGAATAAGCCACAACACCCAGGCTATGAAATACAGTTGGTCCTTTGTATCCACAATTTCCTCATCTCTAAGTTCAACCAACTGCAGATAAAAAATATTAGGAAGGAAAAAAAAAACAATAAAAAATAATGCAAATAAAAAACAACACAGCACAACTATTTACATAGCATTTACATTGTATTCGGTATTATAAGTCATCTAGAGATGATTTAAAGTAGCCTGGGCATGGTGGCTCACACCTGTAATCCTAGTACTTTGGGAGGCCAAGGCAGGCAAATCGCTGAGCCCAAGAGTTCAAGACCGGCCTGGGCAATAGCGAGACCGCATCTCTACAAAAAATGTAAAAATTAGCCAAGGATGGTGGCACACACCTGTAGTCCCAGCCACTTAGGAGGCTGAGACAGGAGGATCACTTGAGCCCAGGACTTCAAGGCTGCAGTGAACTATGATGACGCACTGCACTCCAGCCTGGGGACAGAGTGAGACCCTGTCTCAAAAATAGATAAATAAGGCCGGGCGCGGTGGCTCAAGCCTGTAATCCTAGCTCTCTGGGAGGCCGAGGTGGGCGGATCATTTGAGCTCAGGAGTTCGAGACCAGCCTGAGCAAGAGCGAGACCCCATCTCTACTATAAAAAATAGAAAGAAATTAATTGGCCAACTAATATATATAGAAAAAATTAGCCGGGCATGGTGGCACATGCCTGTAGTCCCAGCTACTTGGGAGGCTGAGACAGCAGGATTGCTTGAGCCCAGGAGTTTGAGGTTGCTGTGAGCTATGCTGACGCCATGGCACTCACTCTAGCCTGGGAAATAAAGTGAGACTCTGTCTCAAAAAAAAAAAAANAAAAAAAAAAAAAAAAAAAAAAAAAAAGATAAATAAATAAATAAAGTATGCTGGAGGATGTGTGTAGTTACATGTAAATACTATGCCACTTTATTTCAGGGACTTGAGCATGCCTGGATTTTGGTACCCATGGGGGCCCTGGAACCAATCCCCCTCAGATACTGAGGGATAACTGTAACGTAGCCTCCAAAGCTCTCTCGACACCATTTGTTAAGTTATGGCTCCAGGTAAAGGGAAGTAGAGAAAGAAACACTCTGGATAACTCTAGAACCTACACTGACTCCTTATAGTAATTCCTTTGGGTCAAAGGTAAATTCCTATCCTGGCCAGCCATAAACTGTCCTCACTTTCACCCCTTCGGTCTCTCCCGAGTCCACACTCCTCTGACAAGCTACACTTCCTCCCACTTTGAGCGGCCCGACTCCCTTCACTAGGACTCCTTTTTCTACTCGATGCTGACTTGAAATCCACCTCCTTCAGTGAAGCCTTCCCCCAATCCATTCCACCCCAACCCCTCCTGCAGCACATGTCCGTTTATTAAATAAAATTTATTGGACGCAGCTCCTGTACGAGCCCCAACAGGTCAAACAAAAATGGAGTCATCCATGCTGAAGGCCACGTCACCAATATGCAACTCAGCTGTTTCTGACTTTCTAAGAAATCAGGAAAGTGAGAGATAATAGCCAAATCCTCAAACAGACCAGTTTTAGCCAGAAGCATGGTGAGGAAGTCCCCTCCGCTTTAACCTTTACAAGAAAAGTAACTTTGAAACCACCAATCTGCATTTCATTTTCTGTTTCTGCTCTCCTCAGCCCTTTTTTGTCTATAACATCAACCTCGTCTGCTCAGCTCATCAGAATACCCATTCTGTTTTATAAAATGAGGTGTTGCCAGATTCTAGAATCACAGATAAAAGCTGATTGAGATCTTTAAACCAAATTTATTGTAATTTTGTCTTTTGATTCCCTCTTAGGCACTCTGGGACAGCAAGAGTAGCTTTGCATGGCCCCTCCATCACTTATGAGTGTTTTCTACCCGTGCCTCTACCTGCACCCTGCTTCCTTGAAGCCAAGAGTCCCCTAGGGCAGGGATTTTTGTTATTGTTCACAGAACTACATAGTAGACACTCAAAAAATGTTTGTTGAATGAAGTAACAAATTTTGGATTTCCCCCTGATAATATGTAATAGCTCAATGCTGAGTACAGAAGGGGAAAGTGGGAAGCTCTGAAAATGAATGACAATGACCAAGCATGAGTCATCATTTTAATTTAAGATCTTGTATATTACTTCATGGTCTTTATCCACCCCAGCCCATCCTGTCCCATCCCCTAGACATCCTCTTCATGTGCCATCGTTCCCAGGCCTAATTCTGCTGCTGTTTGAGCTGTGCCCAGCCCATCTCCTTATCTCCTAGAACTGACCTCTATTTTTTTTTCCAAGACAGTGTCTTGCTCTGTCACCCAGGCTGGAATGCAGTGGTATCATCATAGCTCACTGCAACCTCAAACTCTTGGGCTCAGGCAATCTCCTGCTTCAACCTCTTGAGTAGCTGGGACCACAGATGTGAGGCACTGGGCTCAGTTAATTTTTTATCTTTTGTAGGGATGGGGTCTTGCTATGTTGCCCAGGTTGGTCTCAAACTCTTTGTCTCAAGTGATCCTCCTGCCTCGGCCTCCCAAAGTGCTAGGATTACAGATGTGAGCCACCATGCCTGGCCTGAACAGACTCCATTAATGAGGACCCCTGGAGGTGTCTGCATGAGCTGGTGGGGGCTGGGGAGTGGGAGGTGGTTAACTGGGGCTGGGAAAGAAACTAGCTGTGCCCAGGAATGGACTTTGCCAAAAGCAGGGGGCGGTCAGGAAGTTAAGGGATGTGGTAAAGGATGTTCTGCATTGACTCTCTAAGGAAAAGGTACAGTTTGCCTTACTTTGCAATGCTTTAAGCCCCAGGAGAAAACAAATAACAGAAAGTAGTACAAAAACATAAAATATTGAATCTTAAATTCAGCCGATTTAAAAAAAACTGAATATATGGTCATAACCACATATATTGGGCTTAAGTTTACTTTTGCTCTATCTTTGAGCAAAGACTCTCTTACACAAAAGAACTGGGTAAGTCCAATAACAGGAAAAATGGCTCCCATAAAAGGAACCTACTTTTTTTGTTCCTACTTTAAAGCAACTTCAACAACTCCCGGGATTGGCAGATGCAGACATGGAAAAGAGGGCTGAGAAACTAGGAAAGGTGTGTGGATGGAGGGAAGTGACAGGCCAAGGGAAGGACACCTGTCTCATGCCACTAGGCAGCTGTTACCCAGACGCCAGGAACCTGGCTGGCAACACTCCCATAGGTATGGCGCTTTATCAGAACAAATCAGGAATAAAGGCGAGGAGGGGTCCTGAGGAGCAAGATGGTCAGCTTTTCTCGCTCAGCCAAGGGAGGAAGTGATGTATGGTCCTTTTAAGGACTTACACTCGCCTCAGTTTCCCAGAATGAGCCCGAAGCAAGCCCAGGAACGGAGCAATAGCCACCATCTCTTGGCCAAGCAGTTCTGCTCGATTGCTGCCCTTTGTGGGGATTACCTGGTTCAATCCCACGGTCCTTGGCACAAGAGCTGTAGGGTGTCCCTGCAGTGGGTGCTGGGAGGAATCCTGAGGGGGCCAGGGAGGTCATACAATCAGAGCCCTGGGTTTGAATTTCCCTGCCTACTTGCCACAGAACCTGGTCCTGTGTGCTTATTTTGACCTGATTCTCACCACTCCTATCCCTGCCCTGAGGCTGAGATCCCCAGGGGCTCGGTGCTCCCAACCTGTTATTAATAGCTCTTCATACCAGTAGCCACTTGACCTCGTCCATTCCGGTGCCAGGGCTTAAAACTGCTCCTCTCCAGAGGCCTCTGAACCCCTCCCTCCTCGGCCCACCCTCTCGGTCCCATTCCTTCAGCAGCTGGGCCAGATAGCTGGGAGGTCTAAGATGACTGAGTCAGCAGGCAAGGCCTGCCCCAGCTCCAGGGAGAGGAATGTTCCCGTGTGAGGGGAGCAGGATGGGGCAGAGGAACCAGGCCCAGCTCCCTTACCAGCTCAGAGAGAGGGTCTCAGCCTGGGACGGGCCAGTCCTCTGCATAACACAGACAGGAGCCCAGGCTGTAGCCCCAGGAGGGGCTCATCCGGGTAGGGAAAGAGGAAGAGGGTCACCCAGGCTCCTCTCACCTTAACTGCAGCCTCCCTTCCCACCCTCCCTCACCCGGCATTCGAGCGCCTTTCCCAGGCCCCAGTGCACAGAGAGTACGACTGTTTGCATCACTTACTCCAAGTTACAGTGGCAGCTGTCATTATGTATCTGTTCTCCACAAAGCTGTCACACTACCTGCGTGGAAAGGGTTGGTTTCCTTTACTTTGCTGCGACAGTCCTCACAGTGCCTTAAAAAAGGTAGATGGTTGGGTGGTTGTACCTCCCACCATTGCCAGCTCTGCTGGGCAGCTCTCGGGTGGCAGAGTAGAGCTTCCTCGAACAGAGCAGCAACTTGTTCTCAAGGGAAAAGGCCTATGACCAGGGGTGTCCCTTGCCAGCCCCGATGCCCACTCCACTGCCCCATGGGACTGTGACACCCCAGTCCGCATCCCAGTCCAGCCTACATGAAGTAGATCTCTAAGTTCTGGGGCAAACAGGATCCTGAGTGTCATCCCCACCCCCATCCTGGCCACTGAGCCCCACTCACCTTTACACTCTTGGGGTCAAAAGAAGGTTCCCTGGGGGCCTCGGGGGCTGGGGCCGGGGCTGGCGCAGGGGCTGGCGCTGGGGCTGGCTTGGCTGCCTCCTTCTTAGGCTCAGGCTTCTTGGGAGGCATGTTGTCTTGTTGGGATCTTCGGTGTAGGAATGATCTAAGAAGAAACCAAGAGACACAGTGCCTGGGAGATGAGATAGGAGACAGACGGCCTCCCTCCCCTTTTATCCTGAGCAGGAGCCCCCACAGAGGGGCTGGGTGAGAGCAAGAGCAACTGCTGCTGACTATAAAAGGAAGAAACACCAGCAGGGTACAGCTGACAACTGTGTATTGTCACCAGGTTTGGGGCTACCAGCCCCCTCCCCCTCGCCCCACACCTCACTCTTCACGGCCTCCACCTCTAGGACAGGCTGACCCCTTCCTACCAATGGGCGGAAACCTAGAGGGGCCAGGAAAACAGACCCTCTCAAAAATGCCAGAGCAGCCAGAGAGATGAGCTGACTTGAGCAGTTGATAACCCTCACACAAAGCCCAGGGGAGGGTGAGGCTTTTTTTAGCCCCTCCTGAACAGAGGCAGCCCACTGCACATTCCTTTGAAGCCAAGATCCCTTAAGCTGAGAGCTACTCTGGGCCCTCAACTCTGCCCAGAGGCTCAACTCTCCGGCATGGAGCCCTGAAGCAACAGCTGGTCCAGCCAACCCACGCGCCCCACACCCTCCCGATGCAGAGACTGAAACCCTCCATGCTCCAGGGCAGGCATCCCAGGCACTCCACAGATCCCAAATCCCAGACGGATCCACCCCACACACACAAACACACATACCCCAATCATCCATTCAACAGGTGTTGAACACTTAACAGGCACCTAAGGGCTTGGGTGAGAGGCAGAGAGATGTCGCAAAAAGTTAAGGACATCGGAGGCCAGAAAACTTGGGGTCTTGTTTTTACTCTATGTCTAACTCATTCTGTGTCCCCTGGACTGTGTGTGTGTGCGTGTGTGTGTGTAGTGCTTACTATGGATTTAATACCAGGCATGTTAAGCACTGTTCATACAAAATCTCTTTAAATCTTTACCAAAATCCTATAAGGTAAATACTATTATTACGCTGTTTTGCACACGGGGAAATTGAGACTAAAAGTGTTTGAACTACTTGGCCAAGGTTACTCAAATAACTACCTATGAGCTGGGATTAGACCCTAGGTGTGCCTGATTCTAAAGATTATGCTTGAATAATTTACACAATAATCGATTTGTGGGGGAGGCATTCATGTTTGTGCTCATAATAGAGGTCAGGATGGATCCGCACTAAACTGTGAACAGGAGACACCCCTAGGGACCTGTGGGGTGAAGGCCGAGGATGACAGCAATTTATAATTTATAGTGTTTTGTTTTTTTCACTTCCTGTATTAATGGAAATTTTTATAATGAGCATGTACTGTTTTCATAAAAAAACTTTGAAAGTTTTTTATTTACTACACAAAACTGCTTTGAGCTGAATCTTTAGACTCTACAGTTAAAAAGAGGAATAAAGCTGGGAGAAGCAGAAAGGTCACTTTGCCTTTCTCGGCCCAGTTTCCTCACCTACAAACCAAGATTGCTGGACTATAGAATGCTCGAAGCCCACGTCTGCCCATTTCCCAGCTTCCTAACCATAGGCTCCACGGCCCAGATCATTCCTTTCAGAGCCAAAAGGCCCTTAGAGATCATCTCGCCCCATCCTGTTTCACACGTGGGAACCTAAGGCCTCCCGAGACTTCTGAGCTGCTCATTCTGAGCTGCCTGGAGACATTCAGCCATTCACAGGCAGAGCCGGGCCAGCTAAGTCGGACTCCGCGTGTGCTGTACTGTCCGACACCACACTGCCCCTCCTACAGGTACACCTGTGCCCTCCACCAGTGGGCAGAGAAGCTTTCAAGGAAACTGAAGCAGGAAAAAAGGGCCAGGGGACACTAGAACAAGACCCTAGCCCAGTCCTGGTTCTGAGCTGGGATGGCAGCTCCTTCGCTTTTTTCACCTCACCCCTTCCCCTTATCTTCTGCCTCACCACTCTTCCTTGTAGCCTTTCAAAGCTGATCCCTTGTCACCCGCTGCTTTGTACCTCTGCTTGCACCTTTCCATATTCCCTGCCAGTCCCTTCCCTGACCTGCCTCATTCCCCATGGGGGTTGGGAGCTCGGTTGTTGGTAATGAAGAAGGACAAACAGAGGAAGCCCAGCCCCTCCTCCCTCTGGGTCCACCCGCACCCCTCCCTAGACTAGGCGTCCTGCAGGGCTCGAGCAGAGATTATACACACTGGGATTTCTGTAGCAAGCTCTCGCTAGAAGCTGGAAGACTGGGCACTAGTCCGGACGTTGCCAGCCACTTCCCCTCTCGGGGCCTCAGCCTGCTTATCTCTGAAATGAAGGATAATCAGGAGCTTTCAAAGTTCAACAGAATCCTAAGACTCCACTGACATGATTCCGGCTGCAAGGGACACTGAGAGGCAGGTCTTGGATCTCCCTCTGCCACCGTCACTTCGGTCAGCACCACTCCTGTGTGTTTCATATACTGGAGTTCCCACAATCATTTTCTAAGAAATGGTTCCATGGTTTAAATCTTTTTAAATACCCATTGAATGAAATATGTCCCCTTCCAGTTAAAAAACAAGTCTATAATTCTACTCATTCTATTATAGAAAGAAGTATGATCCTTAAAAGGCTGTTCTTTCCTTTTATTCCTTTTATTTATGTATTTATTTATTAAATTCAAAGAAGCAGCAAAATACCAAGTCTAGATGGGAAGAGGGCTACAAAGCTGGGAAAGCTGAAGGGGGTTCTAAAAACATCCAAAATCACAAAAGAGTGTGGACTTTGGAGGCAGGCAACGATAGGTCTGAAGCCTGATAGGTCTGAAGCCTGGTTGTGCCACTTCCTAATCTTGGGCTGAGTAGCCTCAGGACTTTTGACAATATGTTTCCTTTCATGAGCTTTGTATGCAATGATGTAAATAAGGCACTGCAAACAAGCTCTGGCACATAGGAACCATTTATAGATGTGTATTTCACTTTGCTTTGCCAGGCAGATGAAACTAGAGGTGTGTTCAGGCTTCTCGGATTTTCCAGAGAGGATCCTCATGAGGGAGGGACAAGGTAATGTGGCAGTGGCTAAGGGATTGTAAGGTGTGGGTTTAGGAATGAGCAAGAGGATGAAAGGAAGGGAAGAGGGGGAAGGGCAGCAGCTGGAACCCATAGTGTGAAATATTTGCAGCTCAGAAAGCATGTGGCTGGTCCCTAGGGCCAGGCAGCCTGCATGTCAGCAAACACTCAGAGGAGGAGCCTGCCTGCCTGAAACCTTAGGCCACAAGCACCCCAGCTCAAATCGGTTTCTGATTCTCTCTCAGCAACCCCAGTGAAAACAGTGCCTGGCACTTCCAAAGCAACTAGAGGAGCGCTATGGTTTTGGAGAAAGAGCTATGCATGAATAATCAAGATATGGAGCACTGGCCTTGTTTTTACTAAAACTCCTGATGCCCACAGCTCATTTGAGCCCAGTAACGGGAGTCAGAGGTTTCCCCTGCAGATCATGTCCATCTGGAGTATCTTGCACAGGGCCTACGACAGGGGCCTCGAACACCTGTTGACGAATCAGAGAAAAGGCAAGAAGGAGATGCGGAAGTGTGAAGACACAGTATAGCAGTGGGTTCTGGCAGCCGAACAACCATCTCTGGGAAGCATCTAATGGTTCCTGAGCCAGAGCTGCTCCGACCCACCCAGATACTCCCATTGGAGGGACTTCAAATTCAGTGGATTGAAAACATAGGACAGAATTTCACACCAACCAGTTTACATCAGATGTCAAATTCGGAAACAAAAGCACAGAGGAGACTGACATGAGCCCTCATTTGGGATGGGCTCACAAACACTCCTCCTCCTTCCTTTAACTCTAACCACTCAAGGCCTGTGTCTTGCCCTGAGAGAGATCTGCTAGAGACTCCTGCCTGGGATCAAATGCTGCTGACAGCAGACCTGGCTTTTAATGCCTTGTCCTTGTCACTCTCCCTCCTCTCTTCCTGCCAATGCCTCAGCAGCCTGGCATCATGGGGCAACGCCCTGGCCAACACTATGTTAATCTATCCCCACAGAGAGCACTGGGTAATCTGGACTTCATTGCAAGACAGAGGTTAAAAAGACCCACTCAAGAGCCAGAGTGCCTAGGTTAGAGTCCTGACTCAGTTAATTCCTTGGGTAATTTGGTTAACTTCTTTATGCCTCAGGTTTTTCATCTGTAAAATGGGGCTACTAATATAACTACATAGGGTGGTTGTGAGGACTAAATGAGTTAATACAAGTGGCATGCTTAGAACAGTGTCTAGCACAGAGCAAGTGCTCAAAATCCCTAAGCTTGGATCCTCTTTGAATGAACTAGCGTGACCATTGCTCCCTTTCCCAAGACCAATCTCAAAAGAATTACTAGGAGAAAATACCAAGAAATGAAGAAAACTGTGAGAAACCCCTTGGGTGATGGGGAGGGCCTTGTATTGAATTGGTTTGTGTGTGGATGTGTGTGTGTGTGTGTGTGTTTGTGTGTGTGTGAAAGGTGGCTTTAATTAGGGCCAGGAGGTAGCCAGGCACAGCTGTGGAATGACTTAAAAAAAGAAAAGGGAGGAGGGTTCTGATCTTTCTTTTCCTCTACTACTGTCTTGGAACAAACAGTGCTTCTTTCCTGTGGTCCAGGTGTTGGTAAGGGTAAAAGCAGGGCACTGAAGATGCACTCCGCTTGTGGGGAGCTGATAAAAACAGGTGGGGGGCAACCTAACTTTGGAGAGATACTTCATCTTCTCACTCCTCTAATTCAGGGCAAGCGAATTACAATCTAAAAAGTGCTCTGCCTAAGGCTGCTTCTCCCTGGTAGGGCAAAGGGGGAAGCCCTGACATAAGGAGCTATTTTGTGGTTGGGCCTGACTGACTTTGGAGTTTTGATGCCTGTGGTTCTCAGTTTGGGGGCTCGTTCACCCAGCACCCTCAATCCCTGAGCTCAGTGACACTGGTATACACTGCTGGACAGAGCAAACTATATTCCCAAGGACAAAATAAAGAAAGGTGAGGAGCACAACTAATTCAAAAAGATACAATTTACTTGACTACAGATTGTACCTTAAGTAGAAATATAACAGACAGATCAAGATTTAAAAAGTAGCCTAGGCCGGGAACAGTGGCTCACGCCTGTAATCTTAGCACTCTGGGAGGCCAAGTCTGGCGGATTGCTCGAGGTTGGGAGTTAGAACCCAGCCTGAGCGAGACCCTGTCTCTACTAAAAATAGAAAGAAATTTATTGACCAACTAAAAATATATATACAAAAAATTAGCCAGGCATTGTCGCACATGCCTGTAGTCCCAGCTACTGGGGAGGCTGAGGCAATAGGATCGCTTGAGCCCAGGAGATTGAGCTTGCTGTGAGTTAGGCTGATGCCACGGCACTCGCTGTAGCCTGGGCAACAAAGTGAGACTCTGTCTCAAAAAAAAAGTAGCCTAATATGCATACTAACAGAGATAAACGAAAATATTACTGATATGACATGAGAAAAAGAAAACATAAAGAACCATACAAAAATATAAACTATTTGAAAACTGTTACAGTTGAAATAAGAAAAAAAAGCTTTAAAAAAACAAGCACATATGTTAGGTATGAAAAATGAATTGCTAAAATAGAGCATACAATTGATCTGAAAAGTATGAGAATAGACACAGCTGCAAAACGAATTAGGGAACTGAAAGACAAAAGAGAGACTATCTCCCTGGTTGTCTAGTGGCTAGGAATAGAAAGAGAGAGAGAGAGAGAGAGAGAGAGAGAGAGAGAGAGAAATATCTCCCAGAAGGGGGGGAGAACAAAGCCAAAAAATAGAAACTATGTAAAAGAAAGCTAAGATATATGGAGGATAGAAGTACAAATGCCATGGGCCGGGCGCTGTGGCTCACGCCTGTAATCCTAGCACTCTAGGAGGCTGAGGCGGGAGGATTGCTCGAGGTCAGGAGTTCGAAGCCAGCCTGAGCAGGAGCGAGACCCCCCCCCCCCCCCGTCTCTACTATAAATAGAGAGAGGTTGATTGGCCAACTAATATATATAGAAAAAATTAGCTGGGCATGGTGGCGCATACCTGTAGTCCCAGCTACTCGGGAGGGTGAGGCAGGAGGCTCGCTTGAGCCCATTGAGGTTGCTGTGAGCTAGGCCGATGCCACGGCACTCACTCTAGCCTGGGCAAAAAAAAAAAAAGAAGTACAAATGCCTTCTGGTCTAGATGGGGATCTCACTGTGTCACCCAGGCTGACAAAACTGCTGAAATAAACCTCATACAAGTTTGTAAGGGACATGAATAACGATGTTCGCTGCAGCATGACTTGTGGCAAGGATTGGACGCAATCTGGATCTCCATCTCTGGAAGAATGCCTAGATAAGATGTGAGCCTGCACCATGAAGAAGTGTGTAGCAGTTAGAAGCAAAGAATCAGATGTGCACACGGAAGAAACATCATGATAAGTAGCAAACTGACTGAGATATAAAGCACAACAACATTTCTATAAATTAAGAATACATGCATATAATCTCACTGCATATGAATGAGCTAAAATCAAAGCTCCAATGAAAGAAAACACTTATATGCATCTTAGATAGACAGGTACAAGAATTTATGCTAAAATTGAAACCTTTCGTAAGGCAAATCTATACACATTCTTCTAACGTAAATATGTAGAAGATTTTAATTGTAATCAACAGCATTATGTAAATTGGCTGCAAAAATAACAAGAAAGGTTTATAAAATGTTTGGATATTCATTTTGTTGAAATAAATTTAGAGTTGCTTTTTCAGTTTATACTCTACCCCTTTGAATTTCATGTTAATAATACTGAGTTACTGCTTTTCAGCCTTTTGCTAAGATCAAGTGTAGTTTCTGTTCTTTTCAGTTTAATAATACAGAATTGACAGAAGAGTCAGTGAATTTTCTTAACTAGGGCAGATGTACTTTTGAAACTGATGCTTTTGCTTCAAAGTCAAGTCAATTCTTCTAAAATAAATGGAGCAGTTTTGTCAATTTCATGTACCTATTAAAGGAAAAAATTGTTTTGGCACTTGATGGAGTTATTGGAAAACTTTTAAGTATGTTTGGAACAACTATATTTTTTCTATTTTTTCTTTTTACTTCTTTTTTTTTTTTTTTTTTTTTTTAGAGATGGGGATCTCATTGTGTCACCCAGGCTGTCCAGGCTATAGTGCAATGGGGTGATCATAGTTCACTGCAGCCTCAAACTCCTGAGCTCCTGGGATCCTCCCGCCTCAGCTTCCCAAGTAGCTGGGACTACAGGCAGATGCCACCATGCCTGGCTGACTCTACTTTTTCAACTGTGAATTTTATAAAATCTAATTACAGATTAAGTGTTTCTGATAAAAATTTAGCATCCAAATCAAGATGTGCTATAAGGGTAAAATACGCACTAGATTTTGAAGTACAAAAAAAGAATGTAATATATCTCATTAGTAATTTTTTATACAGGTTACAAGTTGAATGATAACATTTTGGGTGCATTGGGTTAAATATTATTAAACATTTTTAAATGGGCGGGGTGCGGTGGCTCACGCCTGTAATCCTAGCACTCTGGGAGGCCGAGGCAGGAGGATCGCTCAAAGTCAGGAGTTCAAAACCAGCCTGAGCAAGTGTGAGACCTCTGTCTCTACTATAAACAGAAAGAAATTAATTGGCCAACTAATGTATATAGAAAAAATTAGCTGGGCATGGTGGCACATGCCTGTAGTCCCAGCTACTTGGGAGGCTGAGGCAGGAGGATTGCTTGAACCCAGGAGTTTGAGGTTGCTGTGAGCTAGGCTGATATCACGGCACTCACTCTAGCTTGGGCAATAATGCGAGACTCTGTCTCAAAAAAAAAGAAAAAAAAATTTTTTAAACGATATGCCTACTAGAAGCATTATCCATTATTCAAGAATACACAACAAAAAGACACACATTAAAAATATCAAATGATTGCTTATGGTGGCTGTGGTTTGGATGGATAGAGCAATGAGATAAAAAGGAATAAATAAGTAATTAAACATGAGAAACCTTACATGGAAAGAAGGCCATAAATCTGGAGAATGATCAACCCAGTCTTCTGTACATATATAATAATATGATTCCTTCCCATAAAAGAAAGAGAAATAAAGCAATGAATAACCTGAAGGCTCAAAGACCCTTAAGGTCCAGAACACCAGGGGGCGGGGGGCGGGGGGGGGAGGGGAGGTAAGGGCATTTATTGAAACCTTAAAATCTGTACCCTCATAATATGCCGAAATAAAAAATAATTAATTAATTAATTAAAAAATATATGACATAAAAAAAAGGTCCAGAACACCAAAGATAAAGGCAGAAAAGGAAGAGAAAAGTGTCTAAAATCCAATTTCATGGACCACAGTAAAATTGGCCCTCAAACTTCATTTCCTCGGCTGCTTTAGCATAGGTAGAGAATTCTACATGTTTGGCCTAATCACTCAACAGTCAGTTTAAGTGGTTGAAATTCATTTCTGTGCTGCAATCAAGGCAGTGCTGCCTAGTGGCATACCTGCGAACTGAATTCTGTGAAGAAGACAGTGGGAGGGGCCCGAGGACAGGTGGGTTAGAATCCGCCTAAGGGTCTAAAGCAGAGGGCAGGACAGCTGGTGTTTGGCAAAGAGATTAATAGTTGGAAAGTAGTGGAGAGCAAGGCAGAATCCTCACCAGTCATCCAGACTGCATTGTCCCTGACATGCTGACAGCTGCAAGAGACTTTAGAGGCCCAGAGAGAAGGGGGTGACTTGCACAAGGTTACACTGTGAGTCAAGGCAGACCTGGGACTGGAACCCAGAACTCTACTCCAAGGCAACAGTGCGAGCTGGTAGGGCTGAGATGGGTTCTCTCAGGGAGTAGCCTGGCCCCTAAGGAGGCATCAGTGAGAGAGATGGCCCTGCCACCCACAGCATGGGTAGCTCTCATTAAGCAAAAAGAGACTCAAACCCTTAGCAGGCACTTTTTCTCAGCATTTGAGGATGTGTTTTTAATGGTAAAGATGATTCTCTTTTCTCGGTTTCCACCACCTTCCTCTTTTACTTCTCGAATTCTGACTTCCTCCCTAGCACAACACCAGTGACTTCCCAGTGGCTAGATCCAGTGTTCTCTCTTTCTGGGTACAACAAAGTTCTGCCACTGACCCTCATCTCCTTTATGTCCTTGATCCAGATTACTCTCATTCATTCGTTCAACTAACACTTACTGAGCACCTACAGAATGCAGGTACTTTTACCAAGATGAATAAGAGGCCATGCCCGGTCCCAAGGAGCTCACTGTCTAGGTGTGGAGGATGCAAATATATAAATACATAATTTTAATATGACACCGAATAGTCTTGCAAAGATTTTACAATGCATTACATAAACAAAAAAGAATGTACGTACTTTTGCCTGAAAAAATCTATATTTCCAGTCCCGAGTTCTTTCTCAAATTGTTGAAGCTTCACATTTTCAACTGACCTTTGGACATTTCTCATCTAAGTAAACCCTAACCCTCCTAGCCACAGGCTGTTTAGCACATCCTCTCTCCCAGATCATATTTGTAACACATACAAACAAACAACAAAGTCTATTCAAGGCCCCTATGGTGCATACTCAATACTAGAATATAATCAAGTCTGTGCTTAAACAAATGGCTCTGCAACTTACCTAGAAAAGAATGAACATCAGCCTACAACCTAGCTAGAAAAGAGAGAAACAAAGAACCTATTCTTTGGTGAGCATCCACTCAAGATGACACAGATATTTTTTTATCTAGCAGTCAGGCATATATATCCCTTCTGAGGAAAAAAAGATAATAGCCAGGAAGATCATTCAATTTACTCTTTTGGTTTCAAGTCTGTATTTAGCAAGCAGCCTTCTGGTTAGATTCCAAATGCCTTCAGGAAAAGGAATTGGATAATAATATTTCTTATTTTAAATTAGTAACTCAGGCCTATTTTAATTTTCTATCTTTTTTCAGATTCAACCATCCTAGGATCCTAGAATAATGGAAATTTAGAGCTGCCTAGACTCCCTAGCAGGCTTTCTGCCGCATTCCCAGTCCCTAGTCTTTCTGTCTTCCAATTCACATAATCCTCAGCTGTTAGCATAATCTTTCTCAAATTCCATTCTCATGAGTAACTCCCCGGCCCAATCATCACTAGCAGTTCCTTGGGTCTATTTTGTCAAATCTAAAGTTATCAGCCTGGAACCCAGAGGTTTTTATCAGCTCTCCCAACACCACCATTTCAACCAAGCACACTCAGCCTCTACTGCAAGCAAGCTAATTTGCATATAGTCCTTGCCTTTACTACAGGTGCTCCTAGCCTCCCAATAAACCCATCATAACTTAAAAATAACATAAGTCAAAAATGCATTTAGGCCGGGCGCGGTGGCTCATGCCTGTAATCCTAGCACTCTGGGAGGCCAAGGCGGGCAGATTGCTCAAGGTCAGGAGTTCGAAACCAGCCTGAGCAAGAGCGAGACCCCGTCTCTACTATAAATAGAAATAAATTAATTGGCTAACTAAGATATATATAGAAAAAATTAGCCGGGCATGGTGGCGCATGCCTGTAGTCCCAGCTACTCAGGAGTCTGAGGCAGGAGGATCGCTTGAGCCCAGAAGTTTGAGGTTGTTGTGAGCTAGGCTGACGCCATGGCACTCACTCTAGCCTGGGCAACAAAGTGAGACTGTCTCAAAAAAAAAAAATGCATTTAATATACCTAACCTACTGAACATCATAGCTTAGCCAAGCCTATTTTAAATGTGCACAGGACACTTATCCTAACCTACAGGTGGGCAAAACCATCTTATGCAAAGTCTATTTGATAATAAAGTATTGAACATCTCATGTCATTTATTAAATGCTATAGTGAAAGTGAAAAATAGAAAGGTTGTTCGAGTACTCAAAGTTCCAATTTCTATTGAATTAATATGGCTTTCGCACTATGATAAAGTTAAAAAATTATAGGTGGAACCACCATAAGTTGGGACCCAGGTAGTTTCTTTCTCTGTGTCTTTTTTTTTTTTTTTTTTTTTTGNGAGTGCCTTGGCGTCAGCCTAGCTCACAGCAACCTCAAACTCCTGGGCTCAAGCAATCCTGCTGCCACAGCCTCCCAAGTAGCTGGGACTACAGGCATGTGCCACCATGCCCGGCTAATTTTTTCTATATATATTAGTTGGCCAATTAATTTCTTTCTATTTATAGTAGAGATGGGGTCTCGCTCTTGCTCAGGCTGGTCTCGAACTCCTGAGCTCAAATGATCCGCCCACCTCGGCCTCCCAGAGAGCTAGGATTACAGGCGTGAGCCACCGCGCCCAGCCATTTCCCTGTGTCTTAGAGTCAGTCCTGGCCCTCCTAGCCATAGGCCGTTTAGTGCATCTCAGAACTCATCTCAACCAAGAGACCAAGATGGGTTTTCTGATTAGGCTCGACACTTTTTGTTTTTAAGATAGAGTCTCGCTTTGTTGTCCAGGCTAGAGTGAGTGCCCTGGCGTCAGCCTAGCTCACAGCAACCTCAAACTCCTGGGCTCAAGCAATCCTGCTGCCTCAGCCTCCTGAGTAGCTGGGACTACAGGCATGCACCACCATGCCCGGCTAATTTTTTTTTTTTTATATATATATTAGTTGGCCAATTCATTTCTTTCTATTTATAGTAGAGACGGGGTCTTGCTCTTGCTCAGGCTGGTTTTGAACTCCTGAGCTCAAGCAATCCGCCCGCCTCAGCCTCCCAGAGTGCTAGGATTACAGGCGTGAGCCACGGCGCCCGGCCTAGGCTCGACACTTCTGACACTGCCATGACTATAAATCACTGAAGGACTAAAAAAAGCAAAAAACAGAAAAACTAAAAAAAGAAAACACAAAAACAAAACAAAATAAATCCTTAAGGACTTATATGCAAGACTTATATGTTCTCTGGGTCCAGAAAGGTGAAGTCAAAAAGCATCAAGTTTAGATCAATGAGAGAAAATTAAGTGGTCAAATCATTCAATCATAAGATAGTCCAAAAAGATTTATATATTTATAATATTTTAATATATTTATAATATTTGTACAAGGCATTGTGCTAGGTGATAGAGACATCATGGTAAGCCAAGGTCTACACTGTCATGGAGCTTATATTAATATTAAAGAAATATAATAAAAGTTATCATACATGCTATGTAAAAAAAGAGCAAAGATGCTGATAGTTTAGATTAAGTGGGACAGGGAATATTCTGAGGATATTGAGGCTAAGGCTTGAAGGATGAGTAGAATTTAGCTGGTCAAAGAGTAAGAGAGGGCCAGGCGCCATGGCTCATGCCTGTAATCCTAGCACTCTGGGTGGGTGAGGCAGGAGGATTGCTTGAGCTCAGGAGTTCAAGACCAGCCTGAGCAAGAGTGAGACCCTGTCTCTAGTAAAAATAGAAAAAATTAGCTGGGCATGGTGGCGCATACCTATAGTCCCAGCTACTCAGGAAGCTGAGGCAGGAGGATCACTTGAGCCCAGAAGTTTAAGGTTGCTGTAAGCTAAGCTAATGTCACAGCATTCTAGATCAGGCAACAGAGCCAGACTCTGTCTCAAAAAAATAAAATGAGTAAGAGAAAAATATTTTAGGAAGAAGGAGTAATATGTATAAAGGCTTCCATGTTAATCACTCAATTATTGTTTAAGCGTCATATGATGCTTTTCAAAGAATATAGAGAAATATAAGACTTAGCTCTTTCCTTAGGAAGACAAGACGTAAATAGGAGTCTGCCTGGGCTCCTATAATAAAATACCGCAAACTAGGTGGCTTCAAGAACAAAAATTTGGCCGGGCGTGGTGGCTCATGCCTGTAATCCTAGCACTCTGGGAGGCCGAGGAGGGCGGATTGCTCCAGGTCAGGAGTTCGAAACCAGCCTGAGCAAGACCTCATCTGTACTAAAAATAGAAAGAAATTTATTGACCAACTAAAAATATATATACAAAAAATTAGCCAGGCATGGTGGTGCATGCCTGTAGTCCCAGCTACTTGGGAGGCTGAGGCAGTAGGATTGCTTGAGCCCAGGAGTTTGAGGTTGCTGTGAGCTAGGCTGAGGCCATGGCACTCACTCTAGCCTGGGCAACAAAGCGAGACTCTGTCTCAAAAAAAATATAAAAATAAAAAAATAACAAAAACTTATTTTCTCACAGAAGCTGGAAGTCCATGAATAAGGTACTGGCAAATAAGTTTTTGGTGGGCACTCTCTTCCTAGCTTGTAGATGTCAGCTTTCTCCCTGTGTCCTCACATGAGCCTTCCTTGGGGAACATGCAGAGAGATAGAGAGATCAAGCTTTCCAGTGCCTCTTCTTATAAGGACACTAATCCCATCAGACAGGATCCCACTTTTATGAATTCCTTGAACCTTAATTACTTTCGTAGAGACCCCATGTCCAAATACAGCCACACTGGCTGTTAGGGCTTCAATATGTGAATTTGGGGGGGGGGGGACACAAATAGTCTGTAACATCAATCAAAAAACAAAAAATAACAAGAACAGAATCAGCTTATTTTTATTTTATTTTATTTATTTATTTTTTTTGAGACACGGTTTCAGTCACCCTGGCTACAGTGCAGTGACATCATCATAGATCACTGCAAGAATGAGTTTACTCTATTTATTCATTAAGCAAGTAAGAATAAGTATCCATTGTGTACCAGACACTGTACTAGGTGTGCGAGTACACAGGGAATAAGGCAGATAGGGCTTCTGCCCTCATGGAGCTGATAGGCTAGACAGGAAATGGATACTTAAACAAGTAATTACTGTCAAAGGTGGTGAGAGTAATGACAAGTCTGGTAGCCCTAGTGCAACCACAGGAATAGCCAGCTGTAAAGTTTTCTGGCAGCGAAATAAAGAGACAGAGAGAGAGAGTGGGGCCAAGCAACGTGACTTTATTATGTGCTCTTGGACAAGGTTCTTGGGTTCCAAGAGGGAGGCCTGAGAAGTCACATACGCTTGAAAGGAGTGCGAGTTTTTATACTGTTGAGGAGGCTAGGGCCTTTTGGAGGGAAGGGCTGGTTTTTTCCCACTGTGGTCTTTATCCATTCTTGAGAAACGGGAGGGGCTGGTGGGACCGGCAGATTCCAGGAGGAGGGGCTATGGTGCCTGGTAGTCATTTTTTGGTGGGTCTGGTCAGTGAGCCTGTTCTCTTTTCTTCTCTAGGGAGGGGAGGGGGGCCTGCCACCAGCCTTACACCAGCAAATTCCAGTGGGTCAGAAAAGGCCTGGAAGAAGCATATGTGGAGACTCAGCAGGGATAACCAGGTGAAGAGTGGAACTAAGAGTGTTCCACAGAGAGAGCAGAGAGAGCAGTTATGTGCAAGGCCTCTGAGGCAAGAAAGTGGGTGAAGAAATTCTTTGGAGCTGCAGTGTGGACTACAAAGTGGAGATGGGCGAGATAAGGCTGAATAAAGAGGCAGGTACCAACCTTTGGAAGGCCTGGTAAGACAAATGAAAAGGTTCATTAGGGAGGTGAGTTCTGACATCCTCAGACTTATTTTTGGTGGTAGGTTGGACTAAGGAAGGAAGAAACTTGAAGTTATACTTAGGAGGTAAAATTGGTAGGTCTTTGTAACTAGATGTTGGGGTTGCAGAGAATCAAACTATACCCAAGATATGCCACTTTGGCATACTGATTGTTTTGAGTCAAAGGCACTTGAAAAACAACAGATACGAGGGTACTCTGGCCTTCCTTTTTCTTCCTAAAAGGAAGAGATAAAGCTCCCATGTGAAGGTGCCCTTCCTTTACCAGAAGAAAGAAAAACATTCTTATCACCACAGATGGAGAGTTGAGGCTGAGAGAAATCTGTACAATCCATTTATTTATTTATTTATTTAGAGACACAGTCTCACTTTGTTGCCCGGACTAGGGTGCCATGGTGTCAGCCTAGCTCACAGCAACCTCAAACTCCTGGGCTCAAGCAATCCTTCTGCCTCAGCCTCCCGAGTAGCTGGGACTACAGGCATATGCCACCGTGCCCGGTTAATTTTTTTATATACATATATTTAGTTGTCTAGCTAATTTCTTTCTTTTTTTTAGTAGAGATGGGGTCTCGCTCTTGCTCAGACTGGTCTCAACTCCTGAGCTCAAATGATCCGCCTGCCTCAGACTCCCAGAGTGCTAGGATTACAGGCGTGAGCCACTACGCCAGGCCAGTACAAACCTTTTAAAATTAACCCTTATCTTCCTAGTCACTTTTCCATAATTAACGGCCCGAGCCCACATCCCTTTATTTTGTTTCATTTTCACAGTGTGCTACTCTTTGTCCAATCTAGTATAAAAGTGTTGGGCATTAACTGCTTCTTAGGGTCATTTTTCCTGTGAAGGCTCTCATGTACATGTATGTAGAAATTACTAAATAAAATTTGTATGCTTTTCTCCTGTTGATCTGTCTTATGTCAGTTTAATTCTTAAGCACAGCTGGAAACCCTAAGGGAATAAAGGAGAAATTTTACCTCACCTAGAGTGTGAGAGGAAAGGAGTGGTTTCTGGTTTGGGCCATGGAAAAGATGTTGATGTCTTACACTGGGAGAGGAAATATTTTAACTATGGAGAATAAGGGGTTCTATTCTGAACAAAGTACGTGTGGGACATCCAGATAGAGATGTCCAGTTGGTGGTTAGACATTTCAGTCTGGAGCTCTAAGAAGCAGTCTGTCTAGAGATACAAGTTTTTGGGACAATTTGTAGAGGAGAAACTGAGGTCACAAGCATAGAGAGGTTTGCCTAGGAAGAATGTGTAGGGTAAGAAGGTGGCCCAGGCCGGGCGTGGTGGCTCACGCCTGTAATCTTAGCTCTCTGGGAGGCCGAGGTGGGCGGATCGTTTAGAGCTCAGGAGTTCGAGACCAGCCTGAGCAAGAGCGAGACCCCTTCTCTACTATAAATAGAAAGAAATTAATTGGCCAACTAATATATATAGAAAAAATTAGCCGGGCATGGTGGCGCATGTCTGTAGTCCCAGCTACTCGGGAGGCTGAAGCAGAAGGATCGCTTGAGCCCAGGAGTTTGAGGTTGCTGTGAGCTAGGCTGACGCCAGGGCACTCACTCTAGCCTGGGCAACAAAGTGAGACTCTGTCTCAAAAAAAAAAAAAAAAAAGAAGAAGGTGGCCCGAACAGACCGCTGAAGTACTCTAATGTTAAAGGGGCTGGCAGAGGGGCTGCAAAGGAAACTGATGAAGAACAGAGTAGTAGGAGGAAAGCCAAGAGAGTGTGTCATTAGAGAAACCAAAGGAAAGGGATGATTTGGCCAAGAGGGAAGAGGAAACACAGTGGGGGGCAAAGGGGGAAGAGCCACAAGGTCAGGTAAGATAAGGAGGACGTGAGACCTCATGCAAAGGGGGCCAAACAACGTGTGTGCACAGGAGGCCTGAAGGAACTCAGAAGAAGAATTCATTTACTCTGAGCTATGTTTCAGCGGGACCTGCATCTTGCTAATGGTACCACATCCAGCTGTTTGAATAGTTCCCTAAATGCCAGCCTCAAATCGTACTGAATAGGAGTAGACTAAGAAACAGGCTAAGGAGAAGAAACAATTTATCATTTTTGGAATAATGCTTATTGTAACCTAACTCCACTCACCAGCTAAATATATTGGATAATGGAAGACAGCAGGATGCCCAAGTGGTTGATGGTTGATGAGTTTAAGTAGGTCAGTCAGAAACAGAAGGAAGTAACAATGCTCCAAAATGCCCCATCTTAAAGTACTTCAAACAACATGGTCTTGCTGTGGATGAGTAGAAAACCACAACAGATGTATCAGTCTGATGAACAACACACAGAAAAGAGATGCTCTTTTTTAGGTTAAAAAAAAAGGCTTTAGGCAAATTCTAAGCCTATGAGCCAGAGTGACAAGCCTCACAGACTCTTTAAATGCTGACTCTAGACACACATTTTCACACATAAAGTATCATCTTTATGTATCCTCTGTGGTAAGGTCCTACATTTAGATTTACAAAAATCCATTGCACAAGTATAAGACTTGGGTTGGCAGCATATTGTCTGAAAAGAAGCTGAGTTTATAAAATGACTATAAGTTTAGCATGAGCAAACAGTGTCATGTGGCTGCTAAAGAATGTAAACATAACTTTAGCCTATTTTATTTTTATTATTATCTTTTTGAGACAGGGTCTTGCTCTGTTTCCCAAGCTAAAGTGCAATGGCATCATCATAGATTACTGTAACCTCAAACTCCTGGACTCAAGTGATCCTCCCACGTCAGGTTCCCAAGTAGCTGGGATTATAGGTGTGCGCCACCAAGGCCCACTAATTTTTCTATTTTTTGCTATATTGCTCAGGCTGGTCTCGAACTCCTGGCTTCCAGTGATCCTCCCACCTCAGCCTTCCTAGTACAAGGATTACAGGTATGAGCCACTGCCCTGGCCAACTTTAATCTACTTGAATAGTGAGAAAGAAAAAACTTTTTATCTGAGGAATGTGAGCATCTTTAAATGATCAGGCCCAGAAAGGCATTTAAAATGTACTAGCAGTCACATCTCACGCCACCTTGAGCTAAATAATTACCTCTTGAAGCCAGTTGCTATGCAGGCTCTAGACTAACTCAGGCCAAGTAGCCATAAAATGCAATATGCCCTATAGTTCAACCATGTATAGCCAATCATTAACCAATGTCATTTCTGTAAACCAATGAGAATTCCTGATGAACTTTAGTAACTGCTTTCCTTTCTTGATTTGTCCTTTTTTCTTTAAAAACTTGAGCCTCTATTTTGTTCTCTGGAGCACTCCCCAAGGCAATTTGGAAGTGTGTCCTGGGCTGCAGTCTTCAACCTTGGCCCAAATAAACTCTCTATATTAATTTTGCCTCAGCTTCTTCCTTTTAGGCCAACAATAGAAATGTCCAGATGATAAAAGTAACAGTCTGACTGCATTCTGAATTGATCACAATAAATCTGGGGTACTGTGTTCAGTTGAAATGGTGAGATTTTAAGAATAATATCTCTTACTCATCCCTTTCTTTCCATTCCCACTATCAGATTCTCTTGTTTCATACCGGTATGATGGCCCAACGATCCCACTGAATCCACATGTCTTTTGTAGTGTCACTTGCCACTTCTTCCATCAAGAGATGAAGTCTATTTTTCCTTCTGGTGAATCCTGGCCTGGCTATCTTACTTTGGCCAACAACAAGTGATGGTGTTTAACTTATAGGCCTAGTCCTAAGAGGCCTCACAGTTTCCATTTTCATACACTTAGCTGCCAGCCACCAGGTCAAGAGACTGGGTGGGGCTCAGCTGGTCCGATGGTAGTGGGTTATCAGAACTTATTAACATTAGTGTCACTAAAGTTGGTATTCAATCCCCCACCACTAAATTTGACTGGCTTTAAAAAAATAAAAAGAAACAAAAGAAACTGGGGCTAGATGACCGATTGATAAGAGGTCAATGTGAAGAGAAAGGTCATGTAGAGAACTGAGGGACCCAGCCAACAGCTAGCACAGAGGCCCTACACATGTGAGTGAAGCCATCTTGCATCTTTCAGCCCTAGTCAAACGAATACTGGTAATTTCCTATGTCTGAGTGACTGTCCAGTATAGTAGTCACTAGCCATGTATGTCTATTGAGTCCTTGCAATGTGACTAGGGCATCTGAAGAACTTCATTTTAAATTTCATTTGATTTTAACTAATTAAACTTTAAATAGCTAGCAGCTACTATACAGATTGGCATAAAAGTTGAGAAAGAAAATAAACTTTTTATCTGGGGAATGTAAACCCCCTTTAAATTATCAGACCTAGAGAGGCATTAAAATGAGATAGCAGTCATGTCTTACTCCCCTTGAGGTAAGTAATTATTTTGAAGCTATCTGCTATATGGAGTCTAGACTGAGTGTCACTACCAAGTAACCATAAATTAAACTAATAATGTCATATGCTAGACACTGTAACTCACACCCTATAGCTCAATAATGTATAGCCAATCACAAATCAATATTATTTCTGTAAACCAATGGGAATTCCTAAAACACAACTTTTGTAATTGTCCCCTCTCCTGATTCATCCTTTTTTTTTTTTAAATTGGAACCCCGCCTTTGTTCTCTGGAGCACTTCCCAGTGTTTCCTGGGCTTCAGTCCTCAACCTTGACTGAAATAAACTCTCTACCTATATTGATTTTGCCTCAATATCCTTATTTAGGTTGACAAAGTCTATTCCTACTCTAATCCACCCAGCATAATCCTGCTGAAAGAATAGGGTACAAGGCATCCAAAAACTCACTTTAGCCCCTTCTTGGGGGTATAAGTATTTAAGCAAGAAAAAAGAAGGAAAATAGTATCTAAAGCAGTGACTAGAGATGGCTGGTGGAGAAGAACACAGTATAGCTCTGTCAGGGGTGTTAAAGAAAAAGACTTCCCTCCAACGTCACCCAAAGGAAGGTAGTGACCCATTCTAACTAAATTTCATCTGTATAAAATATGCTAACCAGAAAGGGAAATTTCCATACAATATGAGTCTCACATCTAACCTAGAGACGTCCTGACTAGAATATTAACTTTCAAAAACTGTCTTCAGCAGCACATACTAAAATTGGAATGATACAGAGAAGATTAGCATGGCCCCCGTGCAAGGATGATATGCAAATTCATGAAGTGTTCCATATTTTTAATATTCTGAAATAAAGTAAATTTAAAAAAAACACAAAAAGACCATTTTCCTCATCTGCTGAAAACTAAAATGTTAATAGTTCCCCAGTTTACTCTTTTTTGCGGGGGGGAAGAGGGGAGGAGTGCATAAGAAGCAGAAAGGAAATCTGAGAAAGCCTATTATGTGTGCTAGACACAGCCACATCTGTTAATGCATCTAATTATCTTAGTCATTTTTTTCAAATCAAATAAATAGAAGCTCAGAGAGTAATTTGCCTAAGGACCTATAACTAGTCAATGCCAGAGACAAAACAAAACCAGGCCTCTGAATTTCGAATCCCTTACTCTTTCCAATACACCAGAAAGCCTCTGCTATCAAAATAGAAAAAATGTCTACCTGCCTTTTGAGATTTTTCATAATCTGGTTACCTAAGTAACTATTTTCACTTTTAATGCCTGAACTCTTACCAGTCTGATCTTCTCCTCCTTCACTTATGCTACACTTTCTTTTCTTCTAATTCTACCCATCCTTCAAAGCCCAGTTTAAACCTTTTATTCCTTCCATGAAAGCTTCCTCATCTTAATCCCAATTAATTTCCCTCTCCTCTGAATTTTTACATCACTTATAATAGGCAACACATAATGTAACACTCTTTATTACACTGCTTGTCCTTTAAATATATCGTAATCTCCTTGAGGACAGCGGCCACTTATTTCTTTAGAGTGGACATCCTCCCAAATTTCCTCCGATTTCCCCCAAAGCCGTGAGTAGGCACCTCTGGAATGGATGAATGATCTAAACTCAACATACAAATACGTCTTGATTCATTAAAGTTAGCCCCAAACTCTGGTGATTTACCCTGTGCTTAATCTACCGCACACCAATTAATCCAAGAGGGCGGAGCCGCGAATCGAGAAAGTAGCCCCGCCACGTCTCACGCCCCTCCAACTCCCGCAGGCCACGCCCAGCCTGTTGGTTGCCGATTGGGCCGTGGCCCTGTCTAGGGAGGCCGATTGGGCGTGGCGTGCGTGGGTGAAGGCGTGGCTCAGAAGAGGCACCTACGCGCTCGGTCAGACTCGGTCGTTTCCGGTAGTCCTCGACCATTTCCGGTAACTGTCACCTCCTCCGCCGACACGCCTCGGGTATTTCCGGCCTCTTTCGGGTTTTTCCGTCTGGGTCCCTCTCGGATCTCTCCACTTCGGGTATTTCCGTGTCCCGCTCGGAGGTGCTCGGCAATCGCTCGGCCTCCCCCATCCCCCGGTAACGGTCGCTGGTGAGTTTAAATGAGCCGGGGCTGGCCGGGCCGGAGCCGCTACGGGGGGGGCCTGAGGCACTGCAGAAAGTGGGCCTGAGTCTCAAGGATGACGGTGCTGCAGGAACCCGTCCAGGTAATGATAACCCCTTTCTCTGAGGCTTGGCTCGCAGCCTCGGTCGGGAAGCAGCGTATGGCCACTCCGCGGCCTGGTGCGGCCTAGGCCCGGCTGCTTCTCCCGCCTCCCCTTCTGCCGGGACCTGCCTACCTTTCCTTACCTAGGAGGGCTTGGCCGCAACCTAAGCCGTGTTACCTCTGGCCCTACTTTACTTCTGCCCCTCGGGTGAGCGGGATTCAGCGATTAATACCGTCTTTCTCGTCGGAGCCAACGTCTGGCCACCCCCTCCTGTCAGTCGAGGGGCCTGGCTTGGCCGGGGGTAAGAGATTAGGGGCCGAAAACGCGCCCCAGGGGTTCTCTTGCCTAAAGGATGATTGAGAAGCACATTTGATCAGAGCTTATATGGTATTCATAATGGTAGGGCAAGTTCTGGAGGGCGGGGGGTGCTTTTGTTTTTGTTTTATGTGAGAGGGTAGAGGGAGGGTGAGATCGATATTTTTCATACTAATTTCTGTTTGCTAACAGACTGACTAGCCCACGTTGCCTTTCTCTCAGTGAATTTTCCACTGGACAATGATGATTTGAGAAGACAACTCCAAGGCTCAGTGCTGAGGTGCAAGCGCCTATACAAGGGGAGGGGTAGGAAAGGACAAATCTGGGTTTTTTCATTACCTGTGATGGGGATCAGGAGCATTTTATTGTGCATGTTTATAAGACGTTCAGAAAATGAAAGATAAATAATGTGGTTTTCCTGTCCATTTCACTGTCCCGACCACACCAAGGTATGCTTTGAGGCACAGTACTCTTTTGGCATAGAAGAAATCCTATTGGATTTTAAGTGTGTGAGGCAATGCTAAATCATTTTTCCCGCTGACATCTGAAGAAACTTCATCTCTTGTCCCTTGGTAATGGACCAGTCTGAGAGACCATCCTGCCATATGATCTTTGACTTGGTCAGAAAAGTAGACCTCTATCAATTGCTGTCTTGGAGTAGTAGACTTTATTTTGAAGTTATAAAGCAAACTGATTTGAGAAATTACTTCATATTCTCCTTAATGGACTTGTGGTATCAAATAGTAAAATATTTTAATACATCATTATTTCTATATTTCCTTAATTGTTCTAAACAGCATGAAATGCTCATTTCTCCTAGTTTAGCTTCTTCTCCAGCCCTTTACATGTAGCAGATATTAGTGTTTAAATGAATATGATGCAGGATTCTATCTTAGGACTTTTACCTGTTTGTAAGTTGTATCAATTCTGCCAGAGCTATTTCTTTACATCCAAATTCCTCTTACTAGTTCAGAGTCCATTTTAAAACTTTTTGAGGCCTAACATGAAATTAAATGGATAAGACATTACTCAAGTTGTTTAATTTCTATTTCATATTCTTATAATTTTTGTCTTAATAATGAATGATTCTTTTGTCTTCTCTGGCCACGAAAGTCTTCTCAGGTGATAAACTAGTTGCATTGATAGCATATAACCATTTTTAATAATAATTTCAACCTGTATAAAAGCACAGAAAACGAAAGAAATATGTATCCCATTTCTAGGTAGTATCCATCAGGTTTCCGATTTTTTCTTATAATACTCTTTGCAGTAATACACTTTGATATGTTGAAGGCTTAAAGGTCAAATTTCCCTTGTTTTTTTCACACTGGCTTTGTCGATTAGATTTTGGGATGGTGGGAAGACATTTTAGGATTTGATTCGGCGAGATTTTTGGCTGTAATTTGTAGTATAAGAATCCTTTCAAGAGGGGATTTAGGGCCAGGCAGGTGGATCACTCAAGGTCAGGAGTTTAAAACCAGCCTGAGCAAGAGCGAGACCCCCATCTCTACTAAAAATACAAAGAAATTAATTGACCAACTAAAAATATATAGAAAAAATATTAGCCGGGTATGGTGGCGCATGCTTGTAGTTCCAGCTACTCGGGAGGCTGAGGCAGAAGGATTGTTTGAGCCCAGGAGTTTGAGGTTGCTGTGAGCTAGGCTGACATCATGGCACTCTAGCCTGGGCAACAGAGTGAGACTCTGTCTCAAAGAAAAATAAAAGACGGGATTTAGAGCGGTGTTAGGAACAAGCAACTTTGGCTCCACTGATAAAGAAAAATAATCATGGATAGTGCTGCAGAGGGGAAAGAATTAGGAAGAGAATAAAAATAGAACAGATAAGTAAGATATTGTCTTTTTTTTGATGACAGATTGCATGTATTTGGGAAGGAATGAAAGTAAGCTGGAAAATTATTTCCTTTCTTGGAATTCCTCAGGGTTAATGGTATTATTAGGCATAGGAAAAAGTTGACAGAAAAGATGAGCAACTGTTTTCTGCTTTTTTTTCTTTAAAGTTTTAACATGGAATAGCCAATCTAATATACCATATGTTCCTAAATTAAAGCTCCTCCCCAAATTACCTCTCAGAAAAGTATTTACTTTATATTTGAGTCTTTACAAAAGTCTCACATGAGGCAGAAGTTCTGTCAGTTAATTTTATTTTATTTTATTTATTTATTGATTTATTTATTTTTGAGACAGAGTCTCACTTTATTGCCCAGGCTAGAGTGAGTGCCATGGCGTCAGCCTAGCTCACAGCAACCTCAAACTCCTGGGCTCAAGCAATCCTGCTGCCTCAGCCTCCCAAGTAGCTGGGACTACAGGCATGTGCCACCATGCCCGGCTAATTTTTTCTATATATATTAGTTGGCCAATTAATTTCTTTCTATTTATAGTAGAGATGGGGTCTCGCTCTTGCTCAGGCTGGTCTCGAACTCCTGAGCTCAAACGATCCGCCCACCTCAGCCTCCCAGAGAGCTAGGATTACAGGCTTGAGCCACCGCGCCTGGCCAGTTAATTTTATTTTTAATAACTATTTGGGAAGACATACTCACCAAAGTGACTTTAATGAGAGCTTATTTGGATGTTTATAAATGTCACCTGATGTAATTGGTTTTTTGAAAAAGAGGCAAAGGGCCTGGTGTAGTGGCTCACGCCTGTAATCCTAGCGCTCTGGGAGGCTGAGGCCAAAGGATTGCTTGAGGCCAGGAGCTCAAGACCAGCCTGAGCAAGAGCAAGACCCCATCTCTACTAAAAATAGAAAGAAATGAGCTGGACAACTGAAAATATGTAGAAAAAATTAGCGGGGCATGGTGGTGCATGCCAGTAGTCCCAGCTACTCGGGAGGCTGAGGCAGAAGGATTGCTTGAGACCATGAGTTTGAGGTTGCTGTGAGCTAGGCTGACACAATGGCACTCTAGCCTAGGCAACAGAGCCAGAGACTGTCTCCAAAAACAAAAAGAGGCAAAGACATAGATTTATCGATTATTCCTAGAAGTAAGACTTCACAGAAGTGTTAGATGAAGTTGTAAACAAGCCTTTTGAAAATTGCTTTAATAAGCACTGTAGTAATTGGGTACTATATACACAAAGCTGTTTTAGAGATGATTAGATAGTGAAGGGTACTTTTGACTTGGGATAACTGGGGATAGCATTGGAACACGCATTCAAAGAGTATCATAATTTGGCTACTATATGAGAAATGTAATAGAGGGGGCTGGCAAGAGTAAAAATGGTAGTTTTAGAGATGACGGTAACCTAGACTAAAGTGGTGGCAGTGGAATAGGAAAGAAATAGGTAAATTTGAGAGATGTTTTAGAGGAATAAATTCAAGAAATATTTGGGAGGTAGAACCAGTGAGACCTGGAAATTGATTAGGTGTGGGGGAGGTTATCAAGAATGATTGCTTGGATTTCACCATTTAAAAAATGGGAAATCCTTTGTGGGGGCAGATTTGAAGGAGGATGACTAATCTGTTTTGAACAAATTAAGTTGGAGATTATTTGTGAGACCACCAAATAAAAATAAGGAGACAAGGTGGGAGCAGTGCCTCATGCCTGTAATCCTAGCACTTTGTTTTTTTTTTTTTTTGAGACAGGGTCTCACTTTATTGCCCAGGCTAGAGTGAGTGCCATGGCATCAGCCTAGCTCACAGCAACCTCAAACTCCTGGGCTCAAGCAATCCTGCTGCCTCAGCCTCCCAAGTAGCTGGGACTACAGGCATGTGCCACCATGCCCGGCTAATTTTTTCTATATATATTAGTTGGCCAATTAATTTCTTTGTATTTATAGTAGAGATGGGGTCTCGCTCTTGCTCAGGCTGGTCTCGAACTCCTGAGCTCAAGCGATCCGCCCACCTCGGCCTCCCAGAGAGCTAGGATTACAGGCTTGAGCCACCGCGCCCGGCCAATCCTAGCACTTTGG